>OX438999.1:0-15470 GCA_949316085.1 Hypercompe scribonia | reverse complement strand
ATCTAAATTAATAATATTAGTAATATTAAAAACATTCATAAAATAAATCTAAATAAATAAATTTTTAAACTATTCATTTCAAAAATTCTATGAAAAATAGAATATTTTTTAATAATTTTTATTATACCTCAACCTCTATAAATTTCTCTTCATCCTATATCTATAATTTTTAATAAATTTTGACCAAAATTTAAAAAATAATATCTTACCCCATAAGTTGATAATCTTGGCATAAATCACATTAAACTTAGAAAATTACTTAAATTATATGTAAAAATAAATTTATTAATTGAATTAATATTTATATTTCTAATTATAAAACCTAATATTCTCCCTATCAAACTCACATAAATTACTATTATTTTTAAATTAAAAGGTAAATAAATTATATAAGGATAAGAAAAAATTATTCATCTTAAAAATCTTCCTCTTACTACTCTTATAAATAATAAAATAAATATTCTTTTCAATATAATAAAATCTTCATCATATAAATTATAAACTCTAATTAAATTAAAATCATTAATTATTAAATATATAATTAAACGTATAGTATAAAATATTGTTAAACCTGTTGAAAAATAATATAAAAAAAAAATTAATAAATTTAAATTTCTAAATCTAACTAATTCTAAAATTAAATCTTTTGAATAAAATCCTGCTAAAAATGGAATCCCGCATAAAGCTATATTAGAAACATTTATACATAAAGATGTTAAAGGAATATAAGATCTAATACCCCCTATAAATCGAATATCTTGAATATCATTTATTAAATGAATAATTACCCCCGCACATATAAATAATAGTGCTTTAAATATAGCATGAGTTAATAAATGAAAAAAAGCTAAATTTGGTAAACCTATTCTTAAAATTCTTATTATTAAACCTAATTGTCTCAAAGTAGATAAAGCAATAATTTTTTTTAAATCAAATTCATAATTAGCTCTAATACCAGCTATAAATATAGTTAAACCAGATAATAATAATAAAAATTTTAAAAATAATGTATCAATTAATAAATAATTAAATCGAATTAATAAATAAACCCCCGCAGTAACTAACGTAGAAGAATGAACTAAAGCAGAAACAGGTGTAGGTGCAGCTATAGCTGCAGGTAGTCAAGATCTAAAAGGAATTTGAGCTCTTTTAGTTATAGCAGCTAAAATAATTATTCTTCTAATTATACTTATTTCTCAATCATTTTTTATAAATTCTAAATAAAAAATATAATTTCAACTTCCATAATTTATTATTCAAGAAATAACTATCAAAATTAAAACATCCCCAATACGATTTGACAATGCAGTTAACATCCCAGCATTATAAGATTTTAAATTTTGATAATAAATAACTAATAAATAAGAAACTAAACCTAACCCATCTCATCCTAACAAAATTCTAATAATATTTGGTCTAATAATCAAAAATATTATAGAACTAACAAATATTAAAACTAAAATAATAAATCGTCTCAAATTTAACTCAGAAGATATATAACTTTTTCTATAATAAATAACAACTGAAGAAATTAAAAAAACAAATATTATAAATAATAATGATATTCAATCTAATAAAATAGATAAAACAATTATAACTGAATTAAAAGAAATAATTTCCCACTCTAAAAAAATTACTATATTATTTATAATAAAATAAATTATTATTATAAAATTAATTATTCTTATTAAAAATAAAAAAAAAAAAGAAATATAACAAATAGAATATTTCATTTTATTCATAATTTAAAATGAATATTATTCATATTTTTGATACCACAAATCAATATTTTTATTAAATTATTTAAATAAAATCAAATTATTCTATAATCAATCTTTATAATTATTAAATTTAAAGGCAATCAATGTAACATTAATATTAAATATTCCCGACAAACTCCAGTATAATATCTATAAATACCTGAATAATACTTACCATGTTGAATAAAAGAATATAAATATAATCTATAACCAGCTCTAAAAAAAGAAATAATTATCAATATAATTATTGAAAATCAAGATCATCTTATTAATCTATTAATTAATCTAATCTCCCCTATTAAATTTAAACTAGGAGGAGCCGCTATATTTGAAGATAATAATAAAAATCATCACAATCTTATTGAGGGTATAAAATTTATTAAACCTTTATTAATATATAATCTTCGTCTATGTAATCGCTCATAACTAATATTAGCTAAACAAAATATTCCTGAAGAACATAAACCATGACCAATTATTATAATATAAGAACCTATAAATCCTCAATAATTTATAATTATAATACCTCTAATAACTAATCTTATATGAGCTACAGAAGAATAAGCAATTAAAGATTTAATATCAACTTGACAAAAACATTTTAATCTAATATAAAATCCTCCAATTAAACTAATTACAATTCTAATATAATTTAATTTTAAATTAATTTCTTGTAAAAAAACTATTAAACGTAATAAACCATAACCACCTAACTTTAATATAATACCAGCTAAAATTATTGAGCCAGAAACAGGAGCTTCAACATGAGCTTTAGGTAATCATAAATGAACAAAATATATAGGTATTTTAACTAAAAAAGCTATAATTATACAAAAATATAATATATATATATTTATATTTATAAATTTTAAAAAATAAATTATTATTCTAGATATTTTTATATATATATATATAATTCCTATTAATAAAGGCAAAGAAACAAATAAAGTATAAAATAATAAATATATCCCAGCCTTAATACGCTCAGGCTGATATCCCCAACCAATAATTAATAATAAAGTAGGAATTAAACTCCCCTCAAAAAATAAATAAAATATAAATATATTTATTATACTAAACGTTATATATAATATAATTAATAAAAAAATAATATTAAATAAAAAAAAATTTACATAAAAATTTATTTTAAATAAATTTTCTCTTGCTATAATTATTAAAATAGAAATTCAAATTCTTAATAAAATTAAACCATAAGATATAATATCACAAGATATTATATATCTTAAATTACAAAATAAATTTAATTCTATTATTAAATTTATAAATAAAAATATTATTAAAAATAATATTATTTGAACCATTCAAAATATATTTTTTATAAAACAAAAGGGAATTATAAACAATATTATTATTAAAAATTTTATCATTATTATAAAATATTATATCTTTGAAAATAATCATTCCCATGAGTTCGAATTATCGAAACTAAAATTGATAAACCTAAAACCCCCTCACAAACAGAAAATACTAAAAAAACTATCAATATATATATATCAAACTCAATATAATTTAAATAAATTAAAAAAAAAAAAAATAATCTTAAAATAATATATTCTAAACTTAACAAAACAATTAATAAATGTTTATGTTTTAAAACAAAAATTAAATTTCCAACAATAAATATTAAAATAAAAATAAATCATATATAAATAATTATCATTTTATAAAGTTTTTATAGTTTAAATAAAACATTGGTCTTGTAAACCAAAATTAAGTATTTTACTTTAAAAACTTCAAAGAAAAAGAATCTCTTTATCAATAATCTCCAAAATTATTATTTTAATTAAACTATTCTTTGATTTGAAATAACAAAAATTTTCCTATCTTTTATTATTAGTTTTATTTCTTTTTTTATATTATTTTTAAATAATCCACTTTCTATAGGATTAATGATTTTAATACAAACTTTAATAATTTGTTTAATTTCAGGATTATTAATTAAAACTTATTGATTTTCTTATATTCTATTTCTAATTTTTTTAGGGGGATTAATAGTTTTATTTATTTATGTTTCTAGAATTGCCTCTAATGAACTTTTCAAACCATCTTTTAATTTAAAAATAATTCTCATTTTATTTATTGTTATTTTAATTATCACACAATTTTTCCTTTCAAACAATTTATTTTGATTAAACTTATCATTCAATTCTGACATAAATAATTTATTTATATTTGATTTTTTTATAAAAAATGAAAATAAAATTAATCTATCTAAATTATATAATAATCAAACTTTTATAATTACAATAATATTAATTATTTACTTATTCATTACCTTAATTGCAATTGTAAAAATTACCAATATTTTTCATGGACCTTTACGATCTAAAATTTAATTCAAATGATAAATAATAATAATAATAATAATAATTTTTCTTTATTACGAAAAACTCATCCAATTATCAAAATTTTAAATAGATCTTTAATTGATTTACCTTCACCCTCTAATATTTCTTATTGATGAAATTTTGGGTCTTTATTAGCTTTTTGCTTAATTATTCAAATTTTAACAGGATTATTTTTAACTATATATTACACAGCTAATATTGAATTAGCATTTTATAGAGTAAATTATATTTGCCGAAATATTAATTATGGTTGATTAATTCGTACCTTACATGCTAATGGAGCATCATTTTTTTTCATTTGTATTTATTTACATATTGGACGAGGAATTTATTATGAATCTTTCAATTTAAAATATACTTGAATAGTTGGAGTAATTATTTTATTTTTATTAATAGCAACAGCATTTATAGGATATGTATTACCTTGAGGACAAATATCTTTTTGAGGAGCTACAGTTATTACTAACCTTTTATCCGCTATTCCATATTTAGGATCTATATTAGTAAATTGAATTTGAGGAGGATTTGCAGTAGACAATGCTACTTTAACACGATTTTATACATTCCATTTTTTATTACCTTTCATCATTTTAATAATAACTATAATTCATCTTTTATTTCTTCATCAAACAGGATCTAATAATCCTTTAGGTTTAAATAGAAATTATGATAAAATCCCTTTCCATCCATTCTTCACATATAAAGATTTAATAGGAGCTATCATTATGTTATCAATATTAATTTTATTAACTTTAACTAACCCATATTTATTAGGAGACCCAGATAATTTTACCCCAGCTAACCCTCTTGTAACTCCCGTCCACATTCAACCTGAATGATATTTTTTATTTGCATATGCAATTTTACGATCTATCCCTAATAAATTAGGAGGTGTAATTGCCTTAATCATATCAATTTTAATTTTAATTATTTTACCTTTTTCTACTAATAAAAAAATTCAAGGAATTCATTTTTATCCTATTAATCAAATTTTATTTTGATCTTTAGTAACTATAATCATTCTTTTAACATGAATTGGAGCACGTCCAGTAGAAACACCTTATATTCTTACAGGACAATTATTAACTTTTTTTTATTTTTCATATTTTATTATTAATCCTTTAATTAATAAATACTGAGATAATTTAATTTTTAAATAAATAAATAATTAACCAACTAAATTAATGAGCTTGTTTAAGCATTTGTTTTGAAAACTTAAGAAAGAATACTTATTCTATTAATTTATTTAATAATTATTTATACTAAAATTAATTAATTAAAATAAAAAAATTTTAATCCCTAAAAAAAATAATAAAAAATTCAAAGAAATTGGTAAATAACTTTTTCAAGCTAAATATATTAATTTATCATATCGATAACGAGGTAATGTACCTCGAACTCAAATAAATAAAAATGAAATAAATACTAACTTTATATAAAATATCATATTTAATATAAATCCTCCTATATAAATCAAAACAAATAACAATCTTATAAATAAAATACTAGAATATTCAGCTAAAAAAATTAAAGCAAATCCCCCTCTTCTATATTCTACATTAAATCCTGAAACTAATTCTCTTTCCCCTTCAGCAAAATCAAAAGGAGTTCGATTAGTTTCAGCTAATATAGATCTAATTCAACACAACCCCAAAGGAAATATTAAAATAATAAATCAAACTATTTTTTGATAATAATTATAAATCAATAAATTATATTCTATAATTAAAATAATTCTTGATAATAAAATTATGAATAATCTTACTTCATAAGAAATTGTTTGAGCTACAGCTCGTAATCCCCCTAATAATGCATAATTAGAATTAGAAGATCAACCTGCAATTATTACCATATAAACTCCTAATCTTATACAACATAAAATAAATAAAACCCCTAAATTAAATCTCACTAAATTAAAATAATAAGGAATTACTGCTCAAATTAATAATGATAAAATAAATCTGAAAACAGGAGAAAAATAATATATAATATAATTTGAAAAATTAGGATAAATTTGTTCTTTAGTAAATAATTTAATTGCATCAGAAAAAGGCTGTAAAATTCCTATAAATCCTAATTTATTAGGACCTTTACGAATTTGAATATAACCTAAAACTTTTCGTTCTATTAAAATTAAAAAAGCTACCCCAATTATTACCCCAATAATTAAAATTAACAAACCAATAAAAACTATATAAATATCATAAAATAACATTTACTATCTATATAAATTAAATTATATATTCATGACTTCTAAAACCATTACATTTTTCTGTCAAAATAGTTTACAATTAATTTAATTATTTATCCTTATTTATATATATATATATATATATATATATATAATATTATTTAATAAAATTCAATTAATAAAATTTAATTTTAATATTTGATCCTTTCGTACTAAAATATTATTTAATTTAAAAGATAGAAACCAACCTGGCTCACACCGGTTTGAACTCAGATCATGTAAGATTTTAATGATCGAACAGATCAAAAATTTAAATTTTTGCATTTAATTTTTATCTTAATCCAACATCGAGGTCGCAAACTTATTTTTTTATATGAACTAAAAAAATAAATTACGCTGTTATCCCTAAGGTAATTTTTTCTTATAATCAATAAAATTGGATCATTTATTCTTTTATTTATGTTTTAAATTTAAAAAAAGTTAAATTTATTTTTTTATCACCCCAATAAAATTTATAATTAAATTAAAAATTTTAAATATAAAAATAATCATAATCTAATTATAAATAAAACTCTATAGGGTCTTCTCGTCTTTTTAAATTATTTAAACTTTTTAATTTAAAAATTAAATTATATTTATATATTTTAGAGACAGTTTTTACTTCATCCAATCTTTCATACAAGTCATCAATTAAATGACTAATGATTATGCTACCTTTGTACAGTCAATATACTGCAGCCCTTTAATTAAAAAAATCAGTGGGCAGACTAGACTTTATATTATTTACAAAAAGACATGTTTTTGATAAACAAGTGAGTACAAATTTTTGCCGAATTCCTTCAAAATAATTTTCTTTTATTTTAAAATTTAAATATAAAATATACTAATTTTATCATTATAATTAATTTTACTTAATTAAAAATTATTTTTTTATAAAAAAAAATAAATTATAATTAAATTTTATTTAATTTAAAATTATTTATAATAAATTATAATTTGTTAACAATATAAATCATAAAATTTTCAAATTTAAATATTAATTTTTAATTATATTTAATTTATTTTAAAGCTTATCCCTTAAAATATAAAATTTATTTTAATATTTAATTAATTAATTAATTAAATATTATATATATATATATATATATATAAATTTAAAATTAAATTTTTTTCTAAAAAAACTAGATATCTTCTAAAACGATTAACATTTCATTTCAAATTAATTATTAAAAATATTTATGCCACAATAACTTTTTTAATTAATTATCTCTTTAAAATTCGAGAATTATTTATTCCAAAAAATAATTTAATAAACTCTGATACACAAGATACATTAAACTAAAATTACTTTTAACTAATTTTTTATTTCAATTTTATTTCAAATTTTTTTTACAATACTAATTCATTATAAAATTTTTAATTTATTCTATCAATATACTTTAACCCCCATTAAAATATTTTTAATATAATTTATTTAAAAATTTTTTTATTATTCTTATTTTATTTATTAATTTACCCCTTCAAATTAATTAAATAATTTAATATCTTTTCAATGTAAATGAAACACTTAATCAAGCTCTAATCTGTCTTTCTAGAAACACTTTCCAGTACCTCTACTTTGTTACGACTTATTTCAATTTATTATAATTATAATATATACATATATACATATAAATATATGAAAGCGACGGGCAATATGTACATATTTTAATTTATAATCATTTTATTAAATTAAATAAAATTACATTTAAATCCAATTTCAATTAACTTTTTCAAATTAATATTCATTTAAATAAATTTATTGTAATCCATTATATTCTTAATTATAATCTGCATCTTGATCTGATTTAAATTCAAATAAAAATTTTTAAATATTATTTTTATTAAAAAATATTTTTTTAACAACGATATACAAAATTAAAAATTAAGTAAATTTATTCGTGGATTATCAATTATTAAACAGATTCCTCTAAATGAACTAAAATACCGCCAAATTATTTAAGTTTCAATAAATAATTATTTACTATTTTAGTATTTTAATTTAAATTTTTTCATAATAGGGTATCTAATCCTAGTTTTTTATAAATTTTATTAAATCATAAAATTTTAATAATATTTTATTAAATTAAAATTTCACCTAATAATTTTAAATTTAAATTATAATTTTTATTTATTAATTAATTACTAATAAAATTTAATTTAATTTTTGTTTAACCGCAACTGCTGGCACAAAATTTGTTATTAATTTAAATATTACTAAATCTTAATTTCTTAAATATTTAATATTAATTACTATAATTAAATTAATTTATTATTAAAATAATTTAAATTTAACACTAAAATTTATATGTAAAATAAATTTTAAATAAATTTTTAAACCAAAAACATTTTTTTTTATATATATCATTTTTAATATAGATTTTTTTTTTTATATTTAAATATTTAATATAATAATTAATTTTTATATTAAATATTTATTATTAATTATTAAATATTTAATAATTTTCTTTTTTTTCTTTTTCATAATATTAATATTAAAAACTAAATTATATATTAAACAATTATAATTCATTTAAATTAAAAAAAATTAATATAATTAATATTAATTTTTTTATAATTTATTATATATATATATATATTAATTAATTAAAAATTTAATATATATATATATATGTATATATAAATATTAAATTAATTTATTATTTAATTGATTAATTTAACCGTTTTTAATAATTTTTTATTAAATATAAAAAATTATAAATTAAAAATAAGCTAATATAAGCTTTTGGGTTCATACCTCAAATATAAAGGAAATCCTTTTTTTTAAAAAAAATAAAGTGCCTGATTAAAGGATTATTCTGATAGAATAAATCAAGTAAAAAATTACCTTTATTAATATTTATATTTTATAGAATTAAACTATATCTAATAATATCAAAAATTATTGTGCATCTTACACTAAAATATAATTTTAAAAATAATGATCTTTCATCATTTAACTATTTAATTATTATTTTAAATTTTTTCAAGAAATTCGTCAAAAATATTTTTTTTTTTTATTTTAATTAATAGAACTTTAATTGCAATTTCCTCAAATTCTTGATTTGGCTGTTGAATTGGACTAGAAATTAATTTACTTAGATTTATCCCCCTAATTTCTAATACTAATAATTTATTAGCCTCTGAAGCCTCATTAAAATATTTTTTAACACAATCAATTGCCTCTATTAATTTTTTATTTTCTATTTTATTAAAAATAATTTTATTAAAAAATTTTGAAATATTTTTTTTTTTATCAATTATAATTAATTCCTCAATATTAATAAAAATAGGATCTGTTCCTTTCCACTTTTGATTCCCTAACATTGTTGAAGGATTAAATTGATTAAATAATTTTATTTTAATAACATGACAAAAAATTACCCCCATAATTATTTTATCATATTATTTTAATAAAAATTTCATTTTAATCATTATTATAATAAATGTAATTATTGGAGCTTTAGGGGGTTTAAATCAAACCTCATTACGTAAACTAATAGCTTTTTCTTCTATTAATAATTTAGGTTGAATACTTTCTGCAATTATAATTGCAGAAAATTTATGATTATTTTATTTATTAATATATTCTTTTTTAATTAGAACTATATTTTTTTTTTTTCATATTTTAAATATATTTTATATTAATCAATTATTTTTAAATAATTTAATGCCCCTTATTAAAATTAATTTATTAATTAATTTTTTATCATTAGGAGGATTACCTCCTTTTATTGGATTTTTCCCTAAATGAATTATTATTAATTTTTTAATTATAAATAAAATATATTTTTTAATTTTTATTATAATTATAATAAGATTAATTATTTTATTTTTTTATATTCGAATTACATATTCTATTTTTATATATAATTATTTTAAAATTAAATGATTAAAAATTTCTATTAAAAATAGAAATTTTTTATTAATTAATATTTTTTCTTTTTTTTCTATTTCAAGAATAATTATTAGAACCTTATTTTTTTTATAAGGTTTTAAGTTAAAAAAACTATTAATCTTCAAAATTATTTATAAAGAAATTTATTCTTTAAGCCTTAGTATATAAATTACTCCTTAAAATTTGCAATTTTATATCATTATTGACTATAAGACACCCTTAATAAAAGAGAAAATTTCTCGTCAATAAATTTACAATTTATCGCTTAAACTCAGCCATTTTATTTAGCGAAAATGACTTTATTCAACAAATCATAAAGATATTGGAACATTATATTTTATTTTTGGGATTTGAGCTGGTATAGTAGGTACTTCACTAAGATTATTAATTCGAGCAGAATTAGGAAATCCTGGATCTTTAATTGGAGATGATCAAATTTATAATACTATTGTAACAGCCCATGCTTTTATTATAATTTTTTTTATAGTTATACCAATTATAATTGGTGGATTTGGTAATTGATTAGTTCCTTTAATATTAGGAGCCCCTGATATAGCTTTCCCCCGAATAAATAATATAAGTTTTTGACTTCTACCCCCATCATTAACTTTATTAATTTCAAGAAGAATTGTAGAAAATGGAGCAGGAACAGGATGAACAGTTTACCCCCCTCTTTCTTCTAATATTGCCCATAGAGGTAGATCAGTTGATTTAGCTATTTTTTCTCTTCATTTAGCTGGAATTTCCTCAATTTTAGGAGCTATCAATTTTATTACTACAATTATTAATATACGATTAAATAACTTATCTTTTGATCAAATACCCTTATTTGTCTGAGCTGTAGGAATTACAGCTTTTTTATTACTTCTCTCACTACCTGTTTTAGCGGGAGCTATTACTATACTTTTAACAGATCGAAATTTAAATACATCATTTTTTGATCCTGCTGGAGGAGGTGATCCAATTCTTTATCAACATTTATTTTGATTTTTTGGTCACCCAGAAGTTTATATTTTAATTTTACCGGGATTTGGTATAATTTCCCATATTATTTCTCAAGAGAGAGGAAAAAAAGAAACTTTTGGTTGTTTAGGAATAATTTATGCTATATTAGCTATTGGATTATTAGGATTTATTGTATGAGCTCATCACATATTTACCGTTGGAATAGATATTGATACACGAGCTTATTTCACATCAGCAACTATAATTATTGCAGTACCTACAGGTATTAAAATTTTTAGTTGATTAGCAACTTTCCATGGTACTCAAATTAATTATTCCCCTTCAATTTTATGAAGATTAGGGTTTGTTTTCTTATTCACTGTAGGAGGATTAACAGGAGTAATTTTATCTAATTCATCTATTGATATTACATTACACGATACTTATTATGTTGTAGCCCATTTCCATTATGTTCTTTCTATAGGAGCAGTTTTTGCTATTATAGGAGGATTTATTCACTGATATCCTTTATTTACTGGTTTATCTATAAATCCATTTTTATTAAAAATTCAATTTTTTATTATATTTATTGGTGTAAATTTAACCTTTTTCCCCCAACATTTTTTAGGATTAGCAGGCATACCTCGTCGTTATTCTGATTATCCTGACTCTTATATTTCTTGAAATATTATTTCTTCTTTAGGTTCTTATATCTCATTATTAGCAGTAATATTTATATTAATTATTATTTGAGAATCAATAATTAATCAACGAATTGCTTTATTTCCTTTAAATATACCTTCATCAATTGAATGATATCAAAATTTACCTCCAGCAGAACATTCTTATAATGAAATACCAATTTTAAGAAATTTCTAATATGGCAGATTTTATGTAATGGATTTAAACCCCATTTATAAAGGTTTATCCTTTTTTTAGAAGTGGCAACATGATCTAATTTAAATTTACAAAATGGAGCATCTCCTATAATAGAACAAATTATTTTTTTTCATGATCATACTCTGATTATTCTTATTATAATTACTATTTTAGTTGGTTATTTAATAATAAGATTATTATTTAATAAATATATTAATCGCTATCTTTTAGAAAATCAAATAATTGAAATTATTTGAACAATTTTACCAGCAATTACTTTAATTTTTATTGCTCTTCCTTCTCTTCGTCTTTTATATTTATTAGATGAACTTAATACCCCTTTAATTACATTAAAATCTATTGGTCATCAATGATATTGAAGTTACGAATATTCAGATTTTAATAATATTGAATTTGATTCTTATATAATCCCCACTAACGATTTATACCCAAATAATTTTCGTCTATTAGATGTTGATAATCGAATTATTTTACCCATAAATAATCAAATTCGAATTATAGTAACAGCAACAGATGTAATCCACTCTTGAACTATCCCTTCTTTAGGAGTTAAGGTAGATGCTAACCCCGGTCGATTAAATCAAACTAACTTTTTTATTAATCGACCAGGAATTTTTTATGGACAATGCTCCGAAATTTGTGGAGCAAATCATAGTTTTATACCTATTGTAATTGAAAGAATTTCAATTAAAAATTTTATTAATTGAATTAACAATTTTTATTTATTAGATGACTGAAAGCAAGTACTGGTCTCTTAAACCATTTTATAGTAAATTAGCAATTACTTCTAATAATAATAAAAAAGAATTAGTTAAATTATAACATAAATATGTCAAATTTAAATTATTACTTGAGTAATATTCTTTTATTCCTCAAATAATGCCTATTAATTGATTAATATCTTTTTTTTTTTTTATTTGTATTTATTTAATTTTTAATATTATAAACTTTTATATTTTTAATAATTTAAATAATATAAATAATAAAAAAATTAATATTAATATAAAAAATTTAAATTGAAAATGATAAGAAACTTATTTTCAATTTTTGATCCTACAACTAGTTTTATAAATATTTCATTTAATTGAATTAGAACAATTTTAGGAATTTTATTCATTCCTTATTCTTTTTGATTAATTCCCAATCGACACTTATATTTATGAAATATAATTCTTCAAAAACTTCATAATGAATTTAAGACCTTATTAAAAAATAATTATTTTCAAGGTTCAACATTTATTTTTATTTCAATATTTTCTTTTATTTTATTTAATAATTTTTTAGGATTATTCCCTTATATTTTTACTAGAACAAGACACTTAACTTTATCTCTCTCCATTTCATTACCATTATGAATAAGATTTATAATTTATGGATGAATAAATAATTCTCAACATATATTTACCCATATAATCCCACAAGGAACTCCCCCCATTCTTATACCATTTATAGTTTTAATCGAAACAATTAGTAATATTATTCGACCAGGAACTTTAGCTGTCCGATTAACAGCAAATATAATTGCTGGTCATTTATTGATAACTCTTCTTAGAAATACAGGTCCTAATATAAATTATTATATAATAATTATATTAATTTTAATTCAAATTTTATTATTAATTTTAGAGTCCGCTGTAGCAATTATTCAATCTTATGTAATCGCTATTCTAAGAACTCTTTATTCTAGTGAAGTTAATTAATTAATTAATGAAAATAAATCATCATCACCCATTTCATTTAGTAGATTATAGACCTTGACCTTTAACAGGAGCAATTGGAGTTTTAACTTTAGTGACAGGAATAATTAAATGATTCCATAATTTTAATATAAATTTATTAATTTTAGGTTATTTAATTATTATTTTAACTATATATCAATGATGACGTGATATTTGTCGTGAAGGAACTCTTCAAGGTAAACACACTATCTTAGTAACTAAAGGACTTCGTTGAGGTATAATTTTATTTATTGTCTCAGAAGTATTTTTTTTTTTATCCTTTTTTTGAGCCTTTTTCCACAGAAGATTATCCCCTAACATTGAAATTGGAGCTATATGACCTCCTATAAATATTATCCCATTTAATCCCTTTCAAATTCCTTTACTTAATACTATTATTTTAATTAGATCAGGAGTATCTATTACATGAGCTCATCATGCTTTAATAGAAAATAATAATACCCAAACTACACAAGGTTTATTTATTACTATCATATTAGGTATTTATTTTACTATTTTACAAGCTTATGAATATTTAGAAGCTTCATTTTCTATTGCTGACAGAATTTATGGATCAACATTTTTTATAGCAACAGGATTTCATGGAATTCATGTTATCATTGGAACTACATTTATTTTAGTATGCTTAATTCGACATTTAAATAATCATTTTTCTAAAAACCATCACTTTGGATTTGAAGCAGCAGCATGATATTGACATTTCGTAGATGTAGTTTGATTATTTCTTTATATTTCTATTTACTGATGAGGTAATTAATTATTTATATAATATATTTAGTATATTTGACTTCCAATCAAAAAGTTTAATTTTTTTTTTAATATAAATAATTCTTTTAATAATAAATATTTTTTTTTTAATTATAATAATTGTTAATATTATAATATTAATATCAATTATCTTATCAAAAAAATCTTTTTCCGACCGAGAAAAATCTTCTCCATTTGAATGTGGATTTGATCCTAAATCTTCTGCTCGAATTCCTTTTTCTTTACATTTTTTTTTAATTACAATTATTTTTTTAATTTTTGATGTAGAAATTGCTCTTATTTTACCTATTATCCCCTTATTCAAAATAGTAAATATTATTTTATGAACAAAAATTAATTTTTTTTTTATTATTATTCTAATTATTGGACTATATCATGAATGAAATCAAAATATATTAAATTGAACAAATTAAATCATTATATATATATATATATATATATATATATATATAGGATTATAGTTTATAAAACATTTGATTTGCATTCAAAAAATATTGATTTTAATTCAATTTATCTTAAATAAGAAGCAATCATCTGCATTTAATTTCGACTTAAAAGAATGAGTTTATAAATAACTCCTTATTTATTAATTGAAACCAAATAGAGGTATATCACTGTTAATGATAAAATTGAATATAAGTTCCAATTAAAATTTGAAATATAAAGATTAAAAATAAGCTGCTAACTTAATTTTTAGTGGTTAAATTCCATTAATATTTCTTATTATATTTATATAGTTTAATTTAAAACTTTACATTTTCATTGTAAAAATAAAATAAATAATTTTTATAAATATTTATTTAAAGATAAATTATCACCATAATATCTTCAATATTATACTCTATATTAAGCTATTTAAAT
>CASGGM010000018.1:0-24237 GCA_949316085.1 Hypercompe scribonia | reverse complement strand
AAGAGGGCAGAACAGGCATCATACGCAGGTATGCTACTGGTCATTCGGGCTAGCTCTGCCACTAGCCACATACTTACCGTCCAAACATCTTATTTTGAAAAGACAACACGCCCGCGCTATAAATAAATTCTGTGTCGCGGCGGACTTTACAAACATACAAGAAACGGATACAAAGAACACCCAGACACAGAACAAAAATTTGTGGATCACACAAAGCGTTGTGCTACGTAGGGTTTGAACCCTCAACACTCAGAGCAGTAGGGAGCAGCGTGGCGACCGCTTAAATCATTAAGATAACCGTGCAGGCACAATTAATATATTACATATAACACTGACAGTAAATCCAACTATGAAAACTTAAAAGGGATATCATCATCATCATCATCATCACTATGATCATCAACAGCCTTCAACTGTTCACTGCTGAGCACAGACCTCTCTTTAGCAAGAAGGTTAGGGGTTTCAATATAATTCTATTTCTCTTTTATTTTGTAAGACAACTCCCTCAGTAGGTATACGTTTTGTTACATGTTAAGTATACCCTACAAACATACACGAAACAGGCACAAAGACACCCTGACTCAGAACAATTAGATCGCACAAAATGTTGTCCCATATAATAAACCGAGCCATAACGGTCAGCTCACTTGAAAGTGGAGAGGTTACCGCTTAAACCACTATACCACAGTGGCTATAGTAGGAAGGCGTAGGGATAAAGCTTTGAAAAAAAATAAAAGTGGCAAAAAACAATGAATATTACAGCCACAAGTTTTCTTCCCTCGATTTCACTTCTCCCCCAGAAGTGAAATCGAGGGAAGGAAACGCATTCCTTTAATAGTTATTGTTTGGCGGGCCCCTCCCCCGGGTGCAACGTTTCCCAAATACCAGTCTTATAGAGACACGCTTGCCCGTGGTGAGGCTCACGAGTTTCCAGACACGGTAGGCTTTTGTATTAGTCCCCACAAATCGCTAACAACCGGTCTCTCTTGAAAGAGTGACGTGAAAGCGCCCCAAACGCCTATACTTTACCCAGAGGAGGAAGATAATAGTTTCAGAAACAGACTACAGAGGGCCTTGTATGAAGTTTGTTTCACATGGACTCGATCGCGACGGCGACCGTATTTGACGTTGTGATTAGCCGAACTAAACTCTTCAAGAATCACAACGTCAAACACGCTCGCCGTTGAGAGCGAGTTGATGTGAAGCAAACTCCCTCTAAGGCCCTCACAGAAATGTGACTCCCGGGTTTTGGAGTCTGTTTCGTGTGCCACAGACTTTAGGTCTTGTAAAGTCTGATACACTGCAGCGTCCGAGGCCAGTCAGGATCGCTATCCAACGGACTGGCTACAATCTGTGGGTCGGTCAATGAAGACACCCAGGGGGAGACCATCATACTAATCTCAGCACTCATATATATACTTATTGTCTTTGAAAACTTCAATAACGCGATTTAGGACTAAAAAGTTAAGCCACGTTTTCTCATTAATGGTTTACTTTTTATTAAATTTACTTACTACATCTTATTAGAAGTATTTGTATTGTTTATATCATAAATAAATTGTCTGTGGTTTTAGTCAGGAATTTTAAGAAAATCAGTGCAAAATATTTCTGTAAATGAACCAATAAACATCGAGCATCATCGGGGAATCCCCTTGCAATACACGTTCTGAATATAAATACTCATATTACAAAACTGAAGTGTTTGTGTGATCGTTTGTTTAATTCTAAATTTAAACGTTCTATTTATCCAGGTGCCTCATGTATTATTTGAAGGTAATAAAACCTAGGTTATATATACATATTTATAGCCATATAAGGTTATACACTCTCCAAATGACACCAGTACAGTCAGTTAGTTTAAACATTAATTAGTAGCGTACTTCACACTTTTCTAAATTAAATAGATATTAACCCTTCAAAGTCAGATAAGCGAAATGTGTGGTCTGAAATTAAGTGAAACACGGGCAAAACCACATGTCGCACCTTGTTAGTCGAGTATCATGATAAGACTTTATCGTAATTATCAGATTAAACATGCAATCTTTAATATGTAAGCTGATTATTGATATGTATGATGAAATACACAGTTTTTAACCGACTCCAGTAAAAAAAGGAGGTTTCATTAAATCTTTTAGTAGCTATTACTCAAGGATATGTTTGATTGAACATTAGCTATCGTTTACCCGACTACAGCGAAGCCAAAAGGAAAGGCAATCATAGCTGTCTATGTATGCTTGTAAGTTCCATCGTAGCACCTTATGGCGACTTCCACATTACAACCCAAACAAAAATATACAAAAGCGCCATCTAGCGAAGATACATTGAACTACGTAGTGTGATGAACTACTATCCTGTATCGCGAAACAGAGATTCGAGTGGCAATTAACATATATACAACATCCCAATATCAACCGTTGGGCCGTGGCCTGCCAGGCATGATCACCTCACCTGGTCGGAGGATCCTCCCTTTGTGTCGGAGGGACATGATACTCATCCCTCCACACACCTAAACTACTGAATCAATTATAAGGAATGAGGTGTCAATAGATTCATAATAAAAGCCCTGGTGATACAGGTTTTTTAAATTTTATTAAAAGTCTTTACGTAATCGAGCTGTAGTAGTTTAAACTATTTCTTTTACCTAAGTGGAATCTATATTTCCATTTCTATTATATCTGTTTGAGTGCACGGATGGCGTAGTGGTTAAAACGATCGCCACACCGCTCTCTACTGCGCTGTTTAAACCTTACATGGGTCAACACTTTGTGTTATCCACAAATTGTTGTTCTGAGTTTGGGTGTTCTGTGTTCGTTTATAAGTTCAACCGCGACACAGGATATATTCCTAATGTGGACATTGTGTTTTAAAAATCTACAGCTATTAATTGTAACTATAGGTTTGCTTTCAGCTCTTGTGAATGATAAATAATTAGTAAACTTCACCTTCGCTGAATATTTATTTTGTTGTAAACGCCTATTGTAAATTACTAGCAACATTTATCAAATCAATGTAACGTAATGTAGTAATATATTAAGAATATGAAGAGTCTCTCATCCCGTGGCTGTCGTAAGAATTGCTTAAGGAAGCTGATTACGCAGGTTTATAGCACCACAAAGGGAAGTTCAAGAACAAACCCTACATCAATTGTCAAATGATCAACTGAAGTAAATTCTGATCATCTTTTTCTTTACGTCAATTCTGGCTTAGTCTAATATACATCATCATCAACCTATTATAATCCACTGCTGGACATAGGCGTCTCCCCTTGCACGCCACTCTGGTTGATTTTGGAATTCTTGCATCCAACTTCTGCCAGCCGTCTTGTGAAACACGCCCCTCCACCTGGTCTGTGGGTGTCCTACACTACGTCTGCCGAGATGCGGTCCCCATTCATTCAATAGTGTATAAGATAAGGTGGTATGACGACCTGGTGAAGGTCGTGGGATGCTGCTGGATGCGGGTGGCACGGAACCGGTTGTTGTGGAGAACCTTGGGGGAGGTCTATGTCCAGCAGTGGACGTATTTTGGCTGAGATGATGATGATGATGAATTAGATAAGAAAACTATTTTTCTATTACAAGTTATTGTGTTTAAAAATATTTTTTAGATAAAAATGGTTGAATGAGCGTTTGCTATTTACTTTATTAAGGCGTATATTTTTTCTCGAAAAAAAATTCCTGGTATCCTATTTCTTCTTTGGGTATCTACAGCTTAGATGATCCTCTCGTATATGGGAACCACCTTCTTCTCCCGCCATTGGACTCCGAACTTTTAACCCGAGTTCTGCGCTTATGACGTACGGAAATTCTTTAGCGACCTCTAGTGCCTGCTTCGCCTGTGGTAATTACTCTCCTGGTTTTATTTTATTTTGTCCTTAGCGAGCATGTTTTGCTCGCAGAATGCGAGGACGGAGTTACACGCGCTCTCGTTTAGTTCTATGGCCGAAATTGTGGTGCCGAGCGACGGAATTTTCACACCCATGGTCGTCACGAGGTAAGTAAGACCACTATCAGACACAATTATTAAATAAACAAAAGTCTAACCCGTCTGGTCAGCGTGGTAGGCTAAAACCTTCTTTCTAAAGAAAGACCTCCAGCAGTGAACTATAAAGACTGTTGGTGATGAAGATAGTGACATAAAGCAAAAGCCAACGTGTAGATACCGTCAAGAAGTTATTGTGATGCTTTAATCATCTTGTAGTCCTCTAATTCGATATCTAGCATTGTACATCATACAAACGGCAATCATTCATATAATCATTACACATAAGATCCTGGTTTTTCTCGAAACCATATTTCTGATTAGTAAACTAGCAAAAGTGTATTATGAAGATCACATCCATTAAAGTTCAATTTGGCTAGAACACTATGAATATGAGTTCTTTAGATAGAATACAAACCCGTTTTTGTCCCTTCATTTATTGACTAGGTTAACGGAAGTGTTGCGTAAGACGTGGCTAAATTAACTTAGCTTTGCCGACTGAGAAAGAGCAATTGGGTTTATCAAATTCAGGGAAAGTGAATACATACTGTTGCCTGTTTTATACTGCATCATATTAAAACAAGAATTATGTATTTCGAAAGCATTATTGATTTGTATAATTTGGGGTCCGTGTGGTGACGAATTTGGAGTTTCACAACCCCTATTTATCCTGGGGCTTTCATAAGAACCGGCTAAGAGAACAAACCACGCAGGATGACATCACTGCAAACAGAAGGAATACGTGACACAAGTTCAATACCAACCCGTCTGGTCAGCGTGGTATAGCAGGCCGGAACTTTCTTTCTAAGGAACCGTCTATGTCCAGCTTTGGACACTATGGGGGGGCCTAATAACGCATTAAAACCCATTGATGCAGAGGTGATAGTTGTCGTAGTAAATGTATGCAATACAATGCTACGATGACTGTCATGCCTTTTACGTCCCCAAGCGAGGCGTAAAAAAGCATCTTAATAGGCCGCCATAGTGTGGGTCACCATACTACATTGTCACCATTCGCAATGACTATGGTGACTACAACTTTTGGATTCTATTCATGCTTTCCATCAGGCAGAGTGGAGTCACTTTGGTAGGCACTCAGGTAAAAAAAAAAAAAACGGTCTACCATGTCGATATGTGACACTAGAGTGTAAAGCCGTGAAGTCAGTGGTAAAATCGTGTCTAATCCAAGGTATTTGTGCAATCTAAAGCATTTAATAGTCCACTGTGCTACTCCATTCTGATTGACCAGGCGGGTTGGTTTAGAATTTGTGTCAATTTTTCTTCTCTTTGTTTCAGCTGTTTCTTGCATAGTTTGCTTCCTTGGTTGACTTTTACGACACCCACGACATGGTTGAGGGTGGTGATATTCCGTATTCTTAATAAACCACATGGACAACGATACAATACAGTTACGAGTCTGTCAGCAAAATTATTGTTCAAGCGTTTAACACAAGTAAATTTCATTAACTTGTGTTAAACGCTTGAACAATAAGTTCGAAAGCAGAAGCCCCGTTATATAATAATATAAAGGAAATCACGCGCAAACCATACCCGTCTATTAATAACAACTAATAAAATCAATGGCAGACCCATTGATTGATTTTTATATGTGAGACCGACGAATTTATTGGTAGCAAACCATTTAACCACTGTGCGAACTGCTGTTGTATGCTTTAAGCTTTGTGTCCTGGATTTTATAGCATAATGTTGGTAGGTGGAGATAAATTAGGTGACATATCCTATTGTAGCTGTTGATGAATGTGTTTAAAACTAAATAAAAAAAAAAAAAAAAAAAATAATAAATAAATATTTCAGACATTTCACACAACACCGTCTAGCTTCAAACTAAGCAGAGTTTGTGTTATGAAAACTAGATTGACTGACGGAATACTTATATTTTTTTTGTAAATACATACATATTATACATAGAAAACATCCAAACTCCGAAACAAATATTTGCAGATCGTACAAACATTTAGTCCGACTCGGGAATCGAACCCGAGACCTCAAACACAGCAGTCGCATGCGCTACGGCTACGCCATCGAGGCAGTCAAATCTACCTACCTATTTTTTATGAGAGTAACCATACTTTAAATTCCATATTCACTAATCGTTGGGGCACCCCGTCGCAAACCCCGGTGGTCGTAGGTTCTTGGTCTACATAACATACGAATGTATTAGACCTTTGTAACGTACTCGTTATGTAGGTACACAACGAGTAACGAGTACGTAAGTACAATTCAAGAATCACAAACTCGTTAAAACTACACTCGTTAAAATACACTCGTAACAAATGGGCGTTTAACACTGCTATGTGTATTTTTGGGAACGTAGGCGTGAGCGTTTGCATGTATTCAAAATGAATAAAAGGAATATATAATGACTACGTAGATATGTGTAAAATGTGTCCATATTAATATTGTTTAAACTGGTGAGTATAATTCTTTGTTAAACTCGTCAATCTGTCGCTATCCCAGAAATTACTGGTTTAAACTGTTTTTTTTTAGTTTTGGATTTATAATTTAATGAGAAAGGCTTACCACGTTATGACTAATAGGAGCCGAGTATTATTGAAAAATGTTGCAATAATGGAGAAAAATTATTTCTTCCGAGAGATGCACACAAGGGTGCGCGAGTCGTTTAGTTAAACAGACGCTGTGACTGAGATAATCTTAGAGGTGATCATCCCATGCTACACTTTCCATTCCGTTACATAGGTAGGAAAAATCGGCTCTTCAGTCATTGAAAGTAGAAAATGTTCATAAACTAATAGAAACACTTAGACTATGGGAACAGCGGCATACAATAGAAAATGAAAGGGAAATTCAACTCTCAGCCTTAGACGCTACAAAACTTTCATTGTATTTAGTTGTTGTATAATTTCATCAAATTATTTTGTAGATATATTCGGGATGACCACGAGTTTATCTTTAGATATAATACTAAAAAAATACTTGCCTTGACCAACAAATTCATCAATGCAGAGCCTAAACAGCTGAGGTAATTTACAGGGGTAAAATAAAAGGTAATAAGGATTTCAGTATGAACGGCCCGGCTCGACCGGGGCAGTACTACCCTCCCACAGAAGATCAACCTAAAGCGACAACATCCGTGCTGTCGTGTTTCGTTGGTGAGTGCGAGACCGGAGGCCCATTGATGCAGGGGTGACAGTTGTCGTAGAAAGTGTGTGCAATACAATGCTACGATGACTGTCATGCCATTTACGTCCCCAAGTGAGGCGTAAAAAAGCATATTAATAGGCCACCATAGTTTGGGTCACCATACTACATTGTCAGCATTGGCAATGACTATGGTGACTACAACTTTTGGATTCTATTCATGCTTTCCACCAGGCAGAGTAGAGTCACTTTGGCAGGCTCTCAAATAAAAAAGACAAAAAAGGTAGAGGTGAGTCATTTCCAAAGTTAGAAACACGTAATAATCACGCGAGCAAGAAGCGGGCAAAGGCTACTAACTCGAACACAGTACACTGTTCCTATTATTAGGTCAAATGTTAACAATTTCTTGGCCCACCCTATATATAACATACATAGAAGCATCCAGACAATTATACCTTAATATTTAGACTACCCCCCTAGCTAAGTTGACACTCTACAAACGTAAAAGTTATTTTAAAACTAACAAATGGGAATGACGTCTCTTAGCCCTGAGTCACGTGGTAAAACAAAATATTAGTAAATAACACAAGAGAACAAAAGCGTCAGCAATTACAGAAAGAGAATCGACACAAAACACTAGCATCTTGGCCTAAGAGGGCAGAACAGGCATCATACGCAGGTATGCTACTGGTCATTCTGGCTAGCTCTGCCACTAGCCACATACTTACCGTCAAAACATCTTATTTTGAAAAGACAACACGCCCGCGCTATAAATAAATTCTGTGTCGCGGGGGACTTTACAAACATACAAGAAACGGATACAAAGAACACCCAGACACAGAACAAAAATTTGTGGATCACACAAAGCGTTGTGCTACGTAGGGTTTGAACCCTCAACACTCAGAGCAGTAGGGAGCAGCGTGGCGACCGCTTAAATCATTAAGATAACCGTGCAGGCACAATTAATATATTACATATAACACTGACAGTAAATCCAACTATGAAAACTTAAAAGGGATATCATCATCATCATCATCATCACTATGATCATCAACAGCCTTCAACTGTTCACTGCTGAGCACAGACCTCTCTTTAGCAAGAAGGTTAGGGGTTTCAATATAATTCTATTTCTCTTTTATTTTGTAAGACAACTCCCTCAGTAGGTATACGTTTTGTTACATGTTAAGTATACCTTACAAACATACACGAAACAGGCACAAAGACATCCTGACTCAGAACAATTAGATCGCACAAAATGTTGTCCCATATAATAAACCGAGCCATAACGGTCAGCTCACTTGAAAGTGGAGAGGTTACCGCTTAAACCACTATACCACAGTGGCTATAGTAGGAAGGCGTAGGGATAAAGCTTTGAAAAAAAATAAAAGTGGCAAAAAACAATGAATATTACAGCCACAAGTTTTCTTCCCTCGATTTCACTTCTCCCCCAGAAGTGAAATCGAGGGAAGGAAACGCATCCCTTTAATAGTTATTGTTTGGCGGGCCCCTCCCCCGGGTGCTACGTTTCCCAAATACCAGTCTTATGGAGACACGCTTGCCCGTGGTGAGGCTCACGAGTTTCCAGACACGGTAGGCTTTTGTATTAGTCCCCACAAATCGCTAACAACCGGTCTCTCTTGAAAGAGTGACGTGAAAGCGCCCCAAACGCCTATACTTTACCCAGAGGAGGAAGATAATAGTTTCAGAAACAGACTACAGAGGGCCTTGTATGAAGTTTGTTTCACATGGACTCGATCGCGACGGCGACCGTATTTGACGTTGTGATTAGCCGAACTAAACTCTTCAAGAATCACAACGTCAAACACGCTCGCCGTTGAAAGCGAGTTGATGTGAAGCAAACTCCCTCTAAGGCCCTCACAGAAATGTGACTCCCGGGTTTTGGAGTCTGTTTCGTGTGCCACAGACTTTAGGTCTTGTAAAGTCTGATACACTGCAGCGTCCGAGGCCAGTCAGGATCGCTATCCAACGGACTGGCTACAATCTGTGGGTCGGTCAATGAAGACACCCAGGGGGAGACCAACATACTAATCTCAGCACTCATATATATACTTATTGTCTTCGAAAACTTCAATAACGCGATTTAGGATTCAAAAGTTAAGCCGTGTTTTCTTATTAATGGCTTACTTTTTATTAAATTTACTTACTATATCTTATTAGAAGTATTTGTATTGTTTATATTATAAATAAATTGTCTGTGGTTTTAGTCAGGAATTTTAAGAAAATCAGTGCAAAATATTTCTGTAAATGAACCAATAAACATCGAGCATCATCGGGGAATCCCCTTGCAATACACGTTCTGAATATAAATACTCATATTACAAAACTGAAGTGTTTGTGTGATCGTTTGTTTAATTCTAAATTTAAACGTTCTATTTATCCAGGTGCCTCATGTATTATTTGAAGGTAATAAAACCTAGGTTATATATACATATTTATAGCCATATAAGGTTATACACTCTCCAAATGACACCAGTACAGTCAGTTAGTTTAAACATTAATTAGTAGCGTACTTCACACTTTTCTAAATTAAATAGATATTAACCCTTCAAAGTCAGATAAGCGAAATGTGTGGTCTGTAATTAAGTGAAACACGGGCAAAACCACATGTCGCACCTTGTTAGTCGAGTATCATGATAAGACTTTATCGTAATTATCAGATTAAACATGCAATCTTTAATATGTAATCTGATTATTGATATGTATGATGAAATACACAGTTTTTAACCGACTCCAGTAAAAAAAGGAGGTTTCATTAAATCTTTTAGTAGCTATTACTCAAGGATATGTTTGATTAAACATTAGCTATCGTTTACCCGACTACAGCGAAGCCAAAAGGAAAGGCAATCATAGCTGTCTATGTATGCTTGTAAGTTCCATCGTAGCACCTTATGGCGACTTCCACAGTACAACCCAAACAAAAATATACAAGAGCGCCATCTAGCGAAGATACATTGAACTACGTAGTGTGATGAACTACTATCCTGTATCGCGAAACAGAGATTCGAGTGGCAATTAACATATATACAACATCTCAATATTAACCGTTGGGCCGTGGCCTTCCAGGCATGATCACTTCACCTGGTCGGAGGATCCTCCCTTTGTGTCGGAGGGACATGATACTCATCCCTCCACACACCTAAACTACTGAATCAATTATAAGGAATGAGGTGTCAATAGATTCATAATAAAAGCCCTGGTGATACAGGTTTTTTAAATTTTATTAAAAGTCTTTACGTAATCGAGCTGTAGTAGTTTAAACTATTTCTTTTACCTAAGTGGAATCTATATTTCCATTTCTATTATATCTGTTTGAGTGCACGGATGGCGTAGTGGTTAAAGCGGTCGCCACGCCGCTCTCTACTGCGCTGTTTAAACCTTACATGGGTCAACACTTTGTGTTATCCACAAATTGTTGTTCTGAGTTTGGGTGTTCTGTGTTCGTTTGTAAGTTCAACCGCGACACAGGATATATTCCTAATGTGGATGTTGTGTTTTAAAAATCTACAGCTATTAATTGTAACTATAGGTTTGCTTTCAGCTCTTGTGAATGATAAATAATTAGTAAACTTCACCTTCGCTGAATATTTATTTTGTTGTAAACGCCTATTGTAAATTACTAGCAACATTTATCAAATCAATGTAACGTAATGTAGTAATATATTAAGAATATGAAGAGTCTCTCATCCCGTGGCTGTCGTAAGAATTGCTTAAGGAAGCTGATTACGCAGGTTTATAGCACCACAAAGGGAAGTTCAAGAACAAACCCTACATCAATTGTCAAATGATCAACTGAAGTAAATTCTGATCATCTTTTTCTTTACGTCAATTCTGGCTTAGTCTAATATACATCATCATCAACCTATTATAATCCACTGCTGGACATAGGCGTCTCCCCTTGCACACCACTCTGGTTGATTTTGGAATTCTTGCATCCAACTTCTGCCAGCCATCTTGTGAAACACGCCCCTCCACCTGGTCTGTGGGCGTCCTACACTACGTCTGCCGAGATGCGGTCCCCATTCATTCAATAGTGTATAAGATAAGGTGGTATGACGACCTGGTGAAGGTCGTGGGATGCTGCTGGATGCGGGTGGCACGGAACCGGTTGTTGTGGAGAACCTTGGGGGAGGTCTATGTCCAGCAGTGGACGTATTTTGGCTGAGATGATGATGATGATGAATAAGATAAGAAAACTATTTTTCTATTACAAGTTATTGTGTTTAAAAATATTTTTTGGATAAAAATGGTTGAATGAGCGTTTGCTATTCACTTTATTAAGGCGTATATTTTTTCTCGAAAAGAAATTCCTAGTTTTCTATTTCTTCTTTGGGTACCTACAGCTTAGATGATCCTCTCGTATATGGGGACCACCTTCTTCTCCCGCCATTGGACTCCGAACTTTTAACCCGAGTTCTGCGCTTATGACGTACGGAAATTCTTTAGCGACCTCTAGTGCCTGCTTCGCCTGTGGTAATTACTCTCCTGGTTTTATTTTATTTTGTCCTTAGCGAGCATGTTTTGCTCGGAGATTGCGAGGACGGAGTTACACGCGCTCTCGTTTAGTTCTATGGCCGGAATTGTGGTGCCGAGCGACGGAATTTTCACACCCATGGTCGTCACGAGGTAAGTAAGACCACTATCAGACACAATTATTAAATAAACAAAAGTCTAACCCGTCTGGTCAGCGTGGTAGGCTAAAACCTTCTTTCTAAAGAAAGACCTCCAGCAGTGAACTATAAAGACTGTTGGTGATGAAGATAGTGACATAAAGCAAAAGCCAACGTGTAGATACCGTCAAGAAGTTATTGTGATGCTTTAATTATCTTGTAGTCCTCTAATTCGATGTCTAGCATTCTACATCATACAACCGGCAATCATTCATATAATCATTACACATAAGATCCTGGTTTTTCTCGAAACCATATTTCTGATTAGTAAACTAGCAAAAGTGTATTATGAAGATCACATCCATTAAAGTTCAATTTGGCTAGAACACTATGAATATGAGTTCTTTAGATAGAATACAAACCCGTTTTTGTCCCTTCATTTATTGACTAGGTTAACGGAAGTGTTGCGTAAGACGAGGGTAAATTAACTTAGCTTTGCCGACTGAGAAAGAGCAATTGGGTTTATCAAATTCAGGGAAAGTGAATACATACTGTTGCCTGTTTTATACTGCATCATATTAAAACAAGAATTATGTATTTCGAAAGCATTATTGATTTGTATACTTTGGGGTCCGTGTGGTGACGAATTTGGAGTTTCACAACCCATATTTATCCTGGGGCTTTCATAAGAACCGGCTAAGAGAACAAACCACGCAGGATGACATCACTGCAAACAGAAGGAATACGTGACACAAGTTCAATACCAACCCGTCTGGTCAGCGTGGTATAGCAGGCCGGAACTTTCTTTCTAAGGAACCGTCTATGTCCAGCTTTGGACACTATGGGGGGGCCTAATAACGCATTAAAACCCATTGATGCAGGGGTGATAGTTGTCGTAGTAAATGTGTGCAATACAATGCTACGATGACTGTCATGCCTTTTACGTCCCCAAGCGAGGCGTAAAAAAGCATCTTAATAGGCCGCCATAGTGTGGGTCACCATACTACATTGTCAGCATTCGCAATGACTATGGTGACTACAACTTTTGGATTCTATTCATGCTTTCCATCAGGCAGAGAGGAGTCACTTTGGCAGGCTCTCAGGTAAAAAAAAAAAAACGGGCTACCATGTCGATATGTGACACTAGAGTGTAAAGCCGTGAAGTCAGTGGTAAAATCGTGTCTAATCCAAGGTATTTGTGCAATCTAAAGCATTTAATAGTCCACTGTGCTACTCCATGATGGTTGACCAGGCGGGTTGGTTTAGAATTTGTGTCAATTTTTCTTCTCTTTGTTTCAGCTGTTTCTTGCATAGTTTGCTTCCTTGGTTGACTTTTACGACACCCACGACATGGTTGAGGGTGGTGATATTCCGTATTCTTAATAAACTACATGGACAACGATACAATACAGTTACGAGTCTGTCAGCAAAATTATTGTTCAAGCGTTTAACACAAGTAAATTTCATTAACTTGTGTTAAACGCTTGAACAATAAGTTCGAAAGCAGAAGCCCCGTTATATAATAATATAAAGGAAATCACGCGCAAACCATATTCGTCTATTAATAACAACTAATAAAATCAATGGCAGACCCATTGATTGATTTTTATATGTGAGACCGACGAATTTATTGGTAGCAAACCATTTAACCACTGTGCGAACTGCTGTTGTATGCTTTAAGCTTTGTGTCCTGGATTTTATAGCATAATGTTGGAAGGTGGAGATAAATTAGGTGACATATCCTATTGTAGCTGTTGATGAATGTGTTTAAAACTAAATAAAAAAAAAAAAAAATAATAATAATAAATAAATATTTCAGACATTTCACACAACACCGTCTAGTTACAAACTAAGCAGAGTTTGTGTTATGAAAACTAGATTAACTGACGGAATACTTATATTTTTTTTGTAAATACATACATATTATACATAGAAAACATCCAAACTCCGAAACAAATATTTGCAGATCGTACAAACATTTAGTCCGACTCGGGAATCGAACCCGAGACCTCAAACACAGCAGTCGCATGCGCTACGGCTACGCCATCGAGGCAGTCAAATCTACCTACCTATTTTTTATGAGAGTAACCATACTTTAAATTCCATATTCACTAATCGTTGGGGCACCCCGTCGCAAACCCCGGTGGTCGTAGGTTCTTGGTCTAGATAACATACGAATGTATTAGACCTTTGTAACGTACTCGTTATGTAGGTACACAACGAGTAACGAGTACGTAAGTACAATTCAAAAATCACAAACTCGTTAAAACTACACTCGTTAAAATACACTCGTAACAAATGGGCGTTTAACACTGCTATGTGTATTTTTGGGAACGTAGGCGTGAGCGTTCGCATGTATTCAAAATGAATAAAAGGAATATATAATGACTACGTAGATATGTGTAAAATGTGTCCATATTAATATTGTTTAAACTGTTGAGTATAATTCTTTGTTAAACTCGTCAATCTGTCGCTATCCCAGAAATTACTGGTTTAAACTGTTTTTTTGTAGTTTTGGATTTATAATTTAATGAGAAAGGCAGGCTTACCACGCTATGACTAATAGGAGCCGAGTATTATTGAAAAATGTTGCAATAATGGAGAAAAATTATTTCTTCCGAGAGATGCACACAAGGGTGCGCGAGTCGTTTAGTTCAACAGACGCTGTGACTGAGATAATCTTGGAGGTGATCATCCCATGCTACACTTTCCATTCCGTTACATAGGTAGGAAAAATCGGCTCTTCAGTCATTGAAAGTAGAAAATGTTCATAAACTAATAGAAACACTTAGACTATGGGAACAGCGGCATACAATAGGAAATGAAAGGGAAATTCAACTCTCAGCCTTAGACGCTACAAAACTTTCATTGTATTTAGTTGTTGTATAATTTCATCAAATTATTTTTTAGATATATTCGGGATGACGACGAGTTTATCTATAGATATAATACTAAAAAAATACTTGCCTTGACCAACAAATTCATCAATGCAGAGCCTAAACCGCTGAGGTAATTTAAAGCGGTAAAATAAAAGGTAAGTAAGTTAGTCATTTTCAAAGTTAGAAACACGTAATAATCACGGGATCAAGAAACGGGCAAAAGCTCACCACAATACGCTGTTCCCATTATTAGGCCATCACAAATCAGCGAGACTTTCTATTGACGGATATCTTAACAAATGTTCTCAAACATCTGGATAATGTATTTACTGGACTAACAAATGTATAGAAATGACGTCTTTCAACTTTGAGTCACGTGGTAAAACAAAATATTAGTAAATAACACAAGAGAACAAAAGCGTCAGCAATTACAGAAAGAGAATCGACACAAAACACTAGCATCTTGGCCTAAGAGGGCAGAACAGGCATCATACGCAGGTATGCTACTGGTCATTCGGGCTAGCTCTGCCACTAGCCACATACTTACCGTCCAAACATCTTATTTTGAAAAGACAACACGCCCGCGCTATAAATAAATTCTGTGTCGCGGCGGACTTTACAAACATACAAGAAACGGATACAAAGAACACCCAGACACAGAACAAAAATTTGTGGATCACACAAAGCGTTGTGCTACGTAGGGTTTGAACCCTCAACACTCAGAGCAGTAGGGAGCAGCGTGGCGACCGCTTAAATCATTAAGATAACCGTGCAGGCACAATTAATATATTACATATAACACTGACAGTAAATCCAACTATGAAAACTTAAAAGGGATATCATCATCATCATCATCATCACTATGATCATCAACAGCCTTCAACTGTTCACTGCTGAGCACAGACCTCTCTTTAGCAAGAAGGTTAGGGGTTTCAATATAATTCTATTTCTCTTTTATTTTGTAAGACAACTCCCTCAGTAGGTATACGTTTTGTTACATGTTAAGTATACCCTACAAACATACACGAAACAGGCACAAAGACACCCTGACTCAGAACAATTAGATCGCACAAAATGTTGTCCCATATAATAAACCGAGCCATAACGGTCAGCTCACTTGAAAGTGGAGAGGTTACCGCTTAAACCACTATACCACAGTGGCTATAGTAGGAAGGCGTAGGGATAAAGCTTTGAAAAAAAATAAAAGTGGCAAAAAACAATGAATATTACAGCCACAAGTTTTCTTCCCTCGATTTCACTTCTCCCCCAGAAGTGAAATCGAGGGAAGGAAACGCATTCCTTTAATAGTTATTGTTTGGCGGGCCCCTCCCCCGGGTGCAACGTTTCCCAAATACCAGTCTTATAGAGACACGCTTGCCCGTGGTGAGGCTCACGAGTTTCCAGACACGGTAGGCTTTTGTATTAGTCCCCACAAATCGCTAACAACCGGTCTCTCTTGAAAGAGTGACGTGAAAGCGCCCCAAACGCCTATACTTTACCCAGAGGAGGAAGATAATAGTTTCAGAAACAGACTACAGAGGGCCTTGTATGAAGTTTGTTTCACATGGACTCGATCGCGACGGCGACCGTATTTGACGTTGTGATTAGCCGAACTAAACTCTTCAAGAATCACAACGTCAAACACGCTCGCCGTTGAGAGCGAGTTGATGTGAAGCAAACTCCCTCTAAGGCCCTCACAGAAATGTGACTCCCGGGTTTTGGAGTCTGTTTCGTGTGCCACAGACTTTAGGTCTTGTAAAGTCTGATACACTGCAGCGTCCGAGGCCAGTCAGGATCGCTATCCAACGGACTGGCTACAATCTGTGGGTCGGTCAATGAAGACACCCAGGGGGAGACCATCATACTAATCTCAGCACTCATATATATACTTATTGTCTTTGAAAACTTCAATAACGCGATTTAGGACTAAAAAGTTAAGCCACGTTTTCTCATTAATGGTTTACTTTTTATTAAATTTACTTACTACATCTTATTAGAAGTATTTGTATTGTTTATATCATAAATAAATTGTCTGTGGTTTTAGTCAGGAATTTTAAGAAAATCAGTGCAAAATATTTCTGTAAATGAACCAATAAACATCGAGCATCATCGGGGAATCCCCTTGCAATACACGTTCTGAATATAAATACTCATATTACAAAACTGAAGTGTTTGTGTGATCGTTTGTTTAATTCTAAATTTAAACGTTCTATTTATCCAGGTGCCTCATGTATTATTTGAAGGTAATAAAACCTAGGTTATATATACATATTTATAGCCATATAAGGTTATACACTCTCCAAATGACACCAGTACAGTCAGTTAGTTTAAACATTAATTAGTAGCGTACTTCACACTTTTCTAAATTAAATAGATATTAACCCTTCAAAGTCAGATAAGCGAAATGTGTGGTCTGAAATTAAGTGAAACACGGGCAAAACCACATGTCGCACCTTGTTAGTCGAGTATCATGATAAGACTTTATCGTAATTATCAGATTAAACATGCAATCTTTAATATGTAAGCTGATTATTGATATGTATGATGAAATACACAGTTTTTAACCGACTCCAGTAAAAAAAGGAGGTTTCATTAAATCTTTTAGTAGCTATTACTCAAGGATATGTTTGATTGAACATTAGCTATCGTTTACCCGACTACAGCGAAGCCAAAAGGAAAGGCAATCATAGCTGTCTATGTATGCTTGTAAGTTCCATCGTAGCACCTTATGGCGACTTCCACATTACAACCCAAACAAAAATATACAAAAGCGCCATCTAGCGAAGATACATTGAACTACGTAGTGTGATGAACTACTATCCTGTATCGCGAAACAGAGATTCGAGTGGCAATTAACATATATACAACATCCCAATATCAACCGTTGGGCCGTGGCCTGCCAGGCATGATCACCTCACCTGGTCGGAGGATCCTCCCTTTGTGTCGGAGGGACATGATACTCATCCCTCCACACACCTAAACTACTGAATCAATTATAAGGAATGAGGTGTCAATAGATTCATAATAAAAGCCCTGGTGATACAGGTTTTTTAAATTTTATTAAAAGTCTTTACGTAATCGAGCTGTAGTAGTTTAAACTATTTCTTTTACCTAAGTGGAATCTATATTTCCATTTCTATTATATCTGTTTGAGTGCACGGATGGCGTAGTGGTTAAAACGATCGCCACACCGCTCTCTACTGCGCTGTTTAAACCTTACATGGGTCAACACTTTGTGTTATCCACAAATTGTTGTTCTGAGTTTGGGTGTTCTGTGTTCGTTTATAAGTTCAACCGCGACACAGGATATATTCCTAATGTGGACATTGTGTTTTAAAAATCTACAGCTATTAATTGTAACTATAGGTTTGCTTTCAGCTCTTGTGAATGATAAATAATTAGTAAACTTCACCTTCGCTGAATATTTATTTTGTTGTAAACGCCTATTGTAAATTACTAGCAACATTTATCAAATCAATGTAACGTAATGTAGTAATATATTAAGAATATGAAGAGTCTCTCATCCCGTGGCTGTCGTAAGAATTGCTTAAGGAAGCTGATTACGCAGGTTTATAGCACCACAAAGGGAAGTTCAAGAACAAACCCTACATCAATTGTCAAATGATCAACTGAAGTAAATTCTGATCATCTTTTTCTTTACGTCAATTCTGGCTTAGTCTAATATACATCATCATCAACCTATTATAATCCACTGCTGGACATAGGCGTCTCCCCTTGCACGCCACTCTGGTTGATTTTGGAATTCTTGCATCCAACTTCTGCCAGCCGTCTTGTGAAACACGCCCCTCCACCTGGTCTGTGGGTGTCCTACACTACGTCTGCCGAGATGCGGTCCCCATTCATTCAATAGTGTATAAGATAAGGTGGTATGACGACCTGGTGAAGGTCGTGGGATGCTGCTGGATGCGGGTGGCACGGAACCGGTTGTTGTGGAGAACCTTGGGGGAGGTCTATGTCCAGCAGTGGACGTATTTTGGCTGAGATGATGATGATGATGAATTAGATAAGAAAACTATTTTTCTATTACAAGTTATTGTGTTTAAAAATATTTTTTAGATAAAAATGGTTGAATGAGCGTTTGCTATTTACTTTATTAAGGCGTATATTTTTTCTCGAAAAAAAATTCCTGGTATCCTATTTCTTCTTTGGGTATCTACAGCTTAGATGATCCTCTCGTATATGGGAACCACCTTCTTCTCCCGCCATTGGACTCCGAACTTTTAACCCGAGTTCTGCGCTTATGACGTACGGAAATTCTTTAGCGACCTCTAGTGCCTGCTTCGCCTGTGGTAATTACTCTCCTGGTTTTATTTTATTTTGTCCTTAGCGAGCATGTTTTGCTCGCAGAATGCGAGGACGGAGTTACACGCGCTCTCGTTTAGTTCTATGGCCGAAATTGTGGTGCCGAGCGACGGAATTTTCACACCCATGGTCGTCACGAGGTAAGTAAGACCACTATCAGACACAATTATTAAATAAACAAAAGTCTAACCCGTCTGGTCAGCGTGGTAGGCTAAAACCTTCTTTCTAAAGAAAGACCTCCAGCAGTGAACTATAAAGACTGTTGGTGATGAAGATAGTGACATAAAGCAAAAGCCAACGTGTAGATACCGTCAAGAAGTTATTGTGATGCTTTAATCATCTTGTAGTCCTCTAATTCGATATCTAGCATTGTACATCATACAAACGGCAATCATTCATATAATCATTACACATAAGATCCTGGTTTTTCTCGAAACCATATTTCTGATTAGTAAACTAGCAAAAGTGTATTATGAAGATCACATCCATTAAAGTTCAATTTGGCTAGAACACTATGAATATGAGTTCTTTAGATAGAATACAAACCCGTTTTTGTCCCTTCATTTATTGACTAGGTTAACGGAAGTGTTGCGTAAGACGTGGCTAAATTAACTTAGCTTTGCCGACTGAGAAAGAGCAATTGGGTTTATCAAATTCAGGGAAAGTGAATACATACTGTTGCCTGTTTTATACTGCATCATATTAAAACAAGAATTATGTATTTCGAAAGCATTATTGATTTGTATAATTTGGGGTCCGTGTGGTGACGAATTTGGAGTTTCACAACCCCTATTTATCCTGGGGCTTTCATAAGAACCGGCTAAGAGAACAAACCACGCAGGATGACATCACTGCAAACAGAAGGAATACGTGACACAAGTTCAATACCAACCCGTCTGGTCAGCGTGGTATAGCAGGCCGGAACTTTCTTTCTAAGGAACCGTCTATGTCCAGCTTTGGACACTATGGGGGGGCCTAATAACGCATTAAAACCCATTGATGCAGAGGTGATAGTTGTCGTAGTAAATGTATGCAATACAATGCTACGATGACTGTCATGCCTTTTACGTCCCCAAGCGAGGCGTAAAAAAGCATCTTAATAGGCCGCCATAGTGTGGGTCACCATACTACATTGTCACCATTCGCAATGACTATGGTGACTACAACTTTTGGATTCTATTCATGCTTTCCATCAGGCAGAGTGGAGTCACTTTGGTAGGCACTCAGGTAAAAAAAAAAAAAACGGTCTACCATGTCGATATGTGACACTAGAGTGTAAAGCCGTGAAGTCAGTGGTAAAATCGTGTCTAATCCAAGGTATTTGTGCAATCTAAAGCATTTAATAGTCCACTGTGCTACTCCATTCTGATTGACCAGGCGGGTTGGTTTAGAATTTGTGTCAATTTTTCTTCTCTTTGTTTCAGCTGTTTCTTGCATAGTTTGCTTCCTTGGTTGACTTTTACGACACCCACGACATGGTTGAGGGTGGTGATATTCCGTATTCTTAATAAACCACATGGACAACGATACAATACAGTTACGAGTCTGTCAGCAAAATTATTGTTCAAGCGTTTAACACAAGTAAATTTCATTAACTTGTGTTAAACGCTTGAACAATAAGTTCGAAAGCAGAAGCCCCGTTATATAATAATATAAAGGAAATCACGCGCAAACCATACCCGTCTATTAATAACAACTAATAAAATCAATGGCAGACCCATTGATTGATTTTTATATGTGAGACCGACGAATTTATTGGTAGCAAACCATTTAACCACTGTGCGAACTGCTGTTGTATGCTTTAAGCTTTGTGTCCTGGATTTTATAGCATAATGTTGGTAGGTGGAGATAAATTAGGTGACATATCCTATTGTAGCTGTTGATGAATGTGTTTAAAACTAAATAAAAAAAAAAAAAAAAAAAATAATAAATAAATATTTCAGACATTTCACACAACACCGTCTAGCTTCAAACTAAGCAGAGTTTGTGTTATGAAAACTAGATTGACTGACGGAATACTTATATTTTTTTTGTAAATACATACATATTATACATAGAAAACATCCAAACTCCGAAACAAATATTTGCAGATCGTACAAACATTTAGTCCGACTCGGGAATCGAACCCGAGACCTCAAACACAGCAGTCGCATGCGCTACGGCTACGCCATCGAGGCAGTCAAATCTACCTACCTATTTTTTATGAGAGTAACCATACTTTAAATTCCATATTCACTAATCGTTGGGGCACCCCGTCGCAAACCCCGGTGGTCGTAGGTTCTTGGTCTACATAACATACGAATGTATTAGACCTTTGTAACGTACTCGTTATGTAGGTACACAACGAGTAACGAGTACGTAAGTACAATTCAAGAATCACAAACTCGTTAAAACTACACTCGTTAAAATACACTCGTAACAAATGGGCGTTTAACACTGCTATGTGTATTTTTGGGAACGTAGGCGTGAGCGTTTGCATGTATTCAAAATGAATAAAAGGAATATATAATGACTACGTAGATATGTGTAAAATGTGTCCATATTAATATTGTTTAAACTGGTGAGTATAATTCTTTGTTAAACTCGTCAATCTGTCGCTATCCCAGAAATTACTGGTTTAAACTGTTTTTTTTTAGTTTTGGATTTATAATTTAATGAGAAAGGCTTACCACGTTATGACTAATAGGAGCCGAGTATTATTGAAAAATGTTGCAATAATGGAGAAAAATTATTTCTTCCGAGAGATGCACACAAGGGTGCGCGAGTCGTTTAGTTAAACAGACGCTGTGACTGAGATAATCTTAGAGGTGATCATCCCATGCTACACTTTCCATTCCGTTACATAGGTAGGAAAAATCGGCTCTTCAGTCATTGAAAGTAGAAAATGTTCATAAACTAATAGAAACACTTAGACTATGGGAACAGCGGCATACAATAGAAAATGAAAGGGAAATTCAACTCTCAGCCTTAGACGCTACAAAACTTTCATTGTATTTAGTTGTTGTATAATTTCATCAAATTATTTTGTAGATATATTCGGGATGACCACGAGTTTATCTTTAGATATAATACTAAAAAAATACTTGCCTTGACCAACAAATTCATCAATGCAGAGCCTAAACAGCTGAGGTAATTTACAGGGGTAAAATAAAAGGTAATAAGGATTTCAGTATGAACGGCCCGGCTCGACCGGGGCAGTACTACCCTCCCACAGAAGATCAACCTAAAGCGACAACATCCGTGCTGTCGTGTTTCGTTGGTGAGTGCGAGACCGGAGGCCCATTGATGCAGGGGTGACAGTTGTCGTAGAAAGTGTGTGCAATACAATGCTACGATGACTGTCATGCCATTTACGTCCCCAAGTGAGGCGTAAAAAAGCATATTAATAGGCCACCATAGTTTGGGTCACCATACTACATTGTCAGCATTGGCAATGACTATGGTGACTACAACTTTTGGATTCTATTCATGCTTTCCACCAGGCAGAGTAGAGTCACTTTGGCAGGCTCTCAAATAAAAAAGACAAAAAAGGTAGAGGTGAGTCATTTCCAAAGTTAGAAACACGTAATAATCACGCGAGCAAGAAGCGGGCAAAGGCTACTAACTCGAACACAGTACACTGTTCCTATTATTAGGTCAAATGTTAACAATTTCTTGGCCCACCCTATATATAACATACATAGAAGCATCCAGACAATTATACCTTAATATTTAGACTACCCCCCTAGCTAAGTTGACACTCTACAAACGTAAAAGTTATTTTAAAACTAACAAATGGGAATGACGTCTCTTAGCCCTGAGTCACGTGGTAAAACAAAATATTAGTAAATAACACAAGAGAACAAAAGCGTCAGCAATTACAGAAAGAGAATCGACACAAAACACTAGCATCTTGGCCTAAGAGGGCAGAACAGGCATCATACGCAGGTATGCTACTGGTCATTCTGGCTAGCTCTGCCACTAGCCACATACTTACCGTCAAAACATCTTATTTTGAAAAGACAACACGCCCGCGCTATAAATAAATTCTGTGTCGCGGGGGACTTTACAAACATACAAGAAACGGATACAAAGAACACCCAGACACAGAACAAAAATTTGTGGATCACACAAAGCGTTGTGCTACGTAGGGTTTGAACCCTCAACACTCAGAGCAGTAGGGAGCAGCGTGGCGACCGCTTAAATCATTAAGATAACCGTGCAGGCACAATTAATATATTACATATAACACTGACAGTAAATCCAACTATGAAAACTTAAAAGGGATATCATCATCATCATCATCATCACTATGATCATCAACAGCCTTCAACTGTTCACTGCTGAGCACAGACCTCTCTTTAGCAAGAAGGTTAGGGGTTTCAATATAATTCTATTTCTCTTTTATTTTGTAAGACAACTCCCTCAGTAGGTATACGTTTTGTTACATGTTAAGTATACCTTACAAACATACACGAAACAGGCACAAAGACATCCTGACTCAGAACAATTAGATCGCACAAAATGTTGTCCCATATAATAAACCGAGCCATAACGGTCAGCTCACTTGAAAGTGGAGAGGTTACCGCTTAAACCACTATACCACAGTGGCTATAGTAGGAAGGCGTAGGGATAAAGCTTTGAAAAAAAATAAAAGTGGCAAAAAACAATGAATATTACAGCCACAAGTTTTCTTCCCTCGATTTCACTTCTCCCCCAGAAGTGAAATCGAGGGAAGGAAACGCATCCCTTTAATAGTTATTGTTTGGCGGGCCCCTCCCCCGGGTGCTACGTTTCCCAAATACCAGTCTTATGGAGACACGCTTGCCCGTGGTGAGGCTCACGAGTTTCCAGACACGGTAGGCTTTTGTATTAGTCCCCACAAATCGCTAACAACCGGTCTCTCTTGAAAGAGTGACGTGAAAGCGCCCCAAACGCCTATACTTTACCCAGAGGAGGAAGATAATAGTTTCAGAAACAGACTACAGAGGGCCTTGTATGAAGTTTGTTTCACATGGACTCGATCGCGACGGCGACCGTATTTGACGTTGTGATTAGCCGAACTAAACTCTTCAAGAATCACAACGTCAAACACGCTCGCCGTTGAAAGCGAGTTGATGTGAAGCAAACTCCCTCTAAGGCCCTCACAGAAATGTGACTCCCGGGTTTTGGAGTCTGTTTCGTGTGCCACAGACTTTAGGTCTTGTAAAGTCTGATACACTGCAGCGTCCGAGGCCAGTCAGGATCGCTATCCAACGGACTGGCTACAATCTGTGGGTCGGTCAATGAAGACACCCAGGGGGAGACCAACATACTAATCTCAGCAC
>CASGGM010000017.1:0-37209 GCA_949316085.1 Hypercompe scribonia | reverse complement strand
AACTGACCACAAATCATAATCCAGCGGATTAAGATCGGGACTAGACGACGGCCAGTCTTCAGCTCTGATGAAGTCCGAAACGTTCGATTCCAACCAAGACTGCGTGGACCGAGCTTTATGACCCGGCGCCGAGTCTTGCTGGAAGGACCATACTTGGTTATTGAACATGGTGATGTTAAGGGGCTTAACTACCTTCTCAAGAATGGTATCTTGATACACTTGTGCCGATGTTTTGATACCTTTTTCACAAAAATATGGCTCAGTCACTCCTTCATAGCTAACACCCCACCAAACCATCACTGAAGTCGGATAATGTCCACGTTGCACTCTGTCGACTAATTGGGAAGCTTCCTTAGAGCTTTGAGCATAAATACGGTCATTTTGTTTGTTAAAATGTTGCTCAATTGTAAAAATTTTCTCATCCGTAAACAAAATTTTTCTGTGACCTCCCTTTGCGTACCGCTTCAGTAGTTGTTTCGATTTTACCACCCTATTCTTCTTTAAATTATCAGTTAAGAAATGGCCAGTGCGTCTCTTATAGGCTGCAAGTCCTAAGTCATCTTTTAAAATACGCGACATGGTTCTAGGTGCTATCTTCATTTCCCGAGATAAAATCTTTTGCTTTCGGACAGGATTTCTTCGAATTCTTTCCCTTACTGCTTTGACCACCTTTTTCGTACGAACACTACGTGGACGGCCAGATCTTTTTCTGTCACAAACAGAGGAGGTCTCATTGTACCTATTAATAGCCCGGTACACAAACATTTTACTAATACCAAGTGTATGGAGAGTTTTAAAAATTGCATTTGGCTCCATACCTACTTTGTGTAATGCTATCACAGCGATTCGGTTCTCTTTATCACCCCACACCATTTTAATATCGCAAAATATTTTACAATGTATTGGCGCCAAAATGAGAAAACACAATGAACAATCGTATAAAAATGACAGATTCGAAATTCAAATGTAATATTTTTTTATAATTAAGTGTAACAGTATTTATGGCCAGACTAAGTATATACAATGAACATATCGCCGAGCACTGCTAAGTTCTCCTCTTCACGATGTACCGACGCCTGGGAGAAAGCGACTAGTAGGGGATGGGTGCGGACTGTCCAAGACCGGGTTAGTTGGCACTCTTTGCGGTAGGTTTTCGAACCGTCATGGTGTAGTATAATTCAGTAGTAACTATAGTTTTATCCCAAAGTAGGCGAAGCCACACCGTGGTAACAACACTGATGAATATACTTATATGGGGTGGACCAAGAATTCGTTAAAATTTAAATCTGACATCCCGCGCAAACATGTTGCGGGAGTTCTTGGGACCGATCCAATGAGTCCTTGCCGGTGGTAAAAGACAAGTTTCCGGAAAACTGATTTCCAGGAGAGGCGACATTCTATGGCCACCCGAAGTCCAGATCTATCCCCAGCAGACTTCTTCTTACAGGGATATGTGCAGAATCGTGTCTATATCAATAAACCAAATACATTACATCAACTAAAATTTAAAATCAATGAAAACATGTCGGTGATCTCACGGTTTTTTGCCGACGAGTATTCGATAATTTCAGTGCTCACTTAAAAGAATGCAAACGTCGAAACGGTGGTCATTTAGACGATATAATTTTTAAAAAATAAATTCCAACGAATTAACTTTCTTGTAAACAAACATTTTTTATAATATATCAAATGATTTTTAACTAATTCGTGGCGCACCCTATATCACCCTTTTCGAAATATATTTATATTGTAATTAAGTTACACCCAGACGTAAATTACCCATCATACAAATACTTGTCCTGGTTGGGAACCGAATGCATGATCTCTGGTGTCAGTCTTTAACCAGTTTACCAACAGGCCAGTCAAATGTTTGGATACCTATAACGCATACCATGAAAGTTTTTAAAACATTAAAACTTTTGCATTCGTGTTTGTTTCGTCAGTTGTATTTGAACATTGCAGCAGAAGCAAAGGCAACTAACTATATTTAAACTTTTTTTAAAAATCTAGTTACAAGTTGACAACAGAGAAATGTCGACGTGTACCTGGTAAAGGGGTGGTGGGAAGGGTTGAAAGTCTTCTCATTAAAATTGTGATATAACTTCAGCGTCAAACAAACTTGTCTTTATTAACTCACTTTTTCAATTTTTGTAATTTTTTGTGCATCAACATCAACAGCCTTTTACAGTCCACTGCTGGACATAGGCCTTTCCTTAGCAAGGAGGTTTTGGCCTACTATTCCACGCTGGCCAGACGGGTTGGAATAGGGTTTCCATTGAACATATTTTATTTTGTCTTTATTATTATTATTACGTATATTCTATGTGAGGAGACGAATTAAAAATACGGAGTGTCACCATTCCTGTTCATCCCGTAAGAGCCGACTAAGGGAGCAAATTACGCACAAAGATATCACTGCTAAACTGCCTGGCCAGTGTGGTATATTAGGCCAAAAACACCTTATTTTTTTTTTTTTTTTTGTTAAGAAACCTGCCATAGTGATTCTATTATTGCTAAGGAGAGGCCTATGTCTAGCAGTGGGCTGTTAAAAGCTATTGGTGACGTTTACCTATAGAAGCAAACGAACGGGCGGATCACTAGGAACCAATCGGAAGTGTGATGCTGCCTTTTGATTCCCCTTTAGAATCATGGAGAAAAAAGGATTGGGCTCATGTAACCTCATTCGCTCGGTGAAATTCAACATTAGTTTTCTGTTAGGCTATGATATCAGCCAGGTTTCAACAATGGTCAGGTTCACCTGACCATTTGTGTCGAAGCTCTCTTTGTGACTCATTTGGTTAATAGACAAGAAGAAGTCGAGGTGTATATACGTTATATAATATTTATTAGCGTTTAACATGAAATACATAGGTATTCTATGTTTACGAATGTTAATTATCATCATCATCAACAGTCTCTAACAGTCCACTGCTGGACATGACCTCTCTTTAACATTGAAGTTTTGGCCTACTATACCACGCTAGCCCGGCCGCTTAGAAAAGGTTTGTTTCAAGTTTTCCTTTCCTTTATAGTGATAGTTTCCTGAATAATTTGTTTTCTTATTTGCCTCTTACGATTCCTAATGAATGAATGGGGGTGGTAACACTACGTATTCTTACCGTCACCACACGAACAACCACAAAATAATTTTTATTAACTGATTTAAGTTGACGAAATTCAAAAGGCGACGACATTTGAATTTCGTTTAAACTTTTACTCTTTTAACAACATTAAGTAATTCCAAAAAGCAATCACGCACCCCCGTAACCTTTAACTTAACTAAATTTAAAAAATACTGATGAAAATAACATTTAGAACGGGCGAGCCTGACGACATGGCCCAGTAATGTCATTTACCCACCTGAAATAATTCCTTACTTGTTGACGACCCCCTGGGGAAATGATGGGGCGACGTTAACGGCCTGCGCCCTAGGGCCTTTGCGCATTCAACACGTTTAGTTACATTTTCAAACTTTACGATCTTGAATGTGTTTAATGTACGCACAGGACAATGTTGTGATGTCTGTCTGTACTATTAGTTACTATTGTGGTTAGATTAGATGCAAATAACGAGATTTCCTGAAACACGCCGCTTAAAAAGGTTGCTAGAGTTGTTTTTTGGCATATGGGTATACTATCACCTCATAGTAATAACTACCACTGTCAGTGAACACCTGTGTGTAACTTAAGACATAAGTGTGTTGCCATGATTTGAGTTTTCCCTCTCCACAGAAATTGACGACAGAATTTGTGTTTCATTGGTGAGCGCGAGACCAGAGGCCCGTTGATGCATGGCTGACAGTTATCGTGATACCTATGTGAGACTTACACTGCCACGATGACTGTCATGCCTTTTACGTCCTCAAGCGTGGCTTGAAAAAGCATCTCACTAGGCCGCCATAGTATGGGTCACCACACTGCATTGTCTGCATTTGCAATGAGTATGGTGACCACAACTCTTTGGATTCTATTCATGCTTTCCATCAGGCAGAGTAGAGTCACTTTGGCAGGCTCTCTATATAGAAAAAAAAGAAATAATTAGAGCCTCTGGTACCTACACTCACTTGGTGAAGATCTTTGGAAAATAAGACCACCCTAACCACGGTTTTAATATAAATTGAATTGAATCTAATTCGTGTTTGTAACATATATTCGTATCGTACCATAAAGATATTTCTGCATTAAGTTTCGATTTGCACACTTATTTACGCAGTTTCGTTGGGCAGAAGTGGGCGCGATCTTATACACACACATACATATATGTATACAGGCGGCTTCGGTCTATATTAGGTCGTTTGTGTGGGTTTTATTTATATTTTCGAAGCCTCACAAAAATAGTCTTTGATGTCGTAACTCTGTGAGGTTTATAAGCTAGGTTTTATTAAAAAAATAAGACAGCGACGAGCAAGAAATCAAAATGTCACTGTTAAAGGACAAACAGAATTATAGCATTAGTGTTATCCAATAGAGATTCACCTAAAGAGTTTTTTCGTCATTATTTTGTGCTGTTTCCAGTTTTATTCAGGCTGGCACACTCTATTAAATCGTACTAATATTATAAGTTATAAGTTTGTATGGATGTTTGTTACTCTTTTACGCAAAAACTACTGAACGGATTTAGGTCAAACTTTACGGTAATACAGCTTATACATTAGATTAACACAGGCTACTATTTACCATGATAAACGACATACAGCGGAGCCACGGGCAGAGTTAGTTGTAAATAATTTTGACTGATTTCTTGAAATATTTGATGATTACTTTCAGAATAAATGTAGATAGCCAATTATTACTACACGTATTTAATTAATTATTTGTCGAAGCTTCTACTTTGAACCCTGCAATGATTAAAATTAGAGGAAAAATCTATACTTATTATTTTGTGTTACCGGCAAACAGTAATCGTTGACTGCCTCATTGGTCTAGCGGTTAGCGTACGCGCCTACCGATCAAGAGGTCTCAGGTTCGGTACCTGTGTTGTGCCGGAAAAGTGTAATTGAGTTTTTCTGATTACAGAAATCTTAATCCCTGTGCCTCGAAGAGCACGTGAAGCCATTAGTCCTGCTCATAATCTCTACCCCTGGTCGTGTCTGATAGCTGTCCCTACGAATTATTAGAGTAAAGGAAATAAACTCTGTTCTGCCTGATGGAAAGCATGAATAGAATCCAAGACTTCAGGTCACCATACTCTTTGCGAATGCAGACAATCCAGTCATCATCATCATCCGTGAACCCAAACTATTGCGGCCTAGTAAGATGCTTTTTCACGCCTCATTTGAGGACGTAAAAGGCATGACAATCATCGTGGCACTGTATTGTACACGCTTACCATGACAACTGTTACTCCTGCATCAATGGGCCTCTGGTCTCGCACTCACCAATGAAACACGACGGCACGGATGCTGTCGATTTAGGTTGATTTTCTATGCGAGTACTGCCCCAGTCGAGGCGGCATTCGTGCTGAAATCAGCGTGGCTCTACTATCTAACAACACCTGTGTTTGCTCACTCGTGCGCTGTAATATCTCCTACATTGTTGACTGGTCTCCATTGAGACTGACCGCCGTGGCCGTAATTGAATCTACAGTTTACTAACAAAAACATTTGGTACACCAGTTGTTATTTTTCATATAGCTCTGGCTATACTTTTTTTACTATTTCGTATTTTTTAAATTAGTTTCTATTAGAATTATGTTCATTCTGTACAAACACTCGATTAAAAAAACAACTACGTTAACATCCTTTAAGAAATGTTTAGCTCTTTATATTATATCTGTAAAATATTACTATTGCATATAAACTGAATGAAAATTGTCCACCATACCCAGAACATGCTTATTTCCCAATATTCCCAACTTTGTCTGCAATGAGGTCACATAAACTATCTCGCAAAGAGTAGAATCTTGAACTAATTAAAGTTGTGCTACAAATCTGTATCAGCGCGAGACATCAGTTATACTGGCGTACCTTCGATGTTGCGGAATAAATACCGAAGTGGTACACGGTACGGTAATGAACTGGAAATCTGATTGTGGAGTTGTTCCTTTAAACTGAATTCAACACTTTGGTTGGCGGTGTGTTTTATTGACCTACTATTTGCAGCTAGCCAAATTTCTATCATAATTAATTTAATTATTGCAATTGATTTCATATTTGATGTAAATTAAAATATTGGGGTTTTTAGCTATTTTTGGGTACTCGTTTTAACTGAACGTTAAACATATTATTTTTTACATTTACAAAAATTTCCAGCGATTGACCGTTCGGGAAATGGTGCTAGAAAAGTAGGATGTTTTGTATATCCTACCCTACTTCCTACTAATAATAATATAAATGCGAAAGTTAGTGTGGACACTACTGAACAGATTTAGATGTTAATTTGCAGTATTATATGTTATACGTGTTTACCGCGATGATGGATATATACATAGTCGTACACAGGTGCCATGGGCAAAAATAAGTTACTCATAAGTCAGCCGTCTGGTAGTGGCTCGTTTGGCGTGATTGCTGTGACGCTCGTTGTACAATAGCGGAAGAGAATCTCTCTCCCGTCTTAGAACCGAACTATCCTCAGTTACATATCATATACCACCACATTCTTACGGCACACACCACACTAAACACTTTTGTCACATTCACCTCACCGCACTATTTAAAGTACCATTGTGCCGCACAATAGGAGAAGACACTGACTTCTGTAACACAGACCAAAAGCCCAGTTCAGGAGTCAGGGACTTCACATATTGGTGTACTTCTTATGTAAATATACTAAAATAAATTTAAAAAAATCTACGAGAATATGAAAAATGTATATAGCTTTTCTTTACGAAGGCAAAGATTCAATCGATCACAAAGAGAAAACACTTTTGGGAAATTTAAAGCAACTCCAGAAGTACGCAATTTTTTCCCATTTTGGATATAACCTTTGATGTAAGCTTTTCAATTAAGTAAATACAGAGATGGAAATACGGGATAGATGATTGAAGATGAATTCTCTAAGTTTGCCGAACCATTACAAATTGTAAAGTAGAATTCGCGAACTTTTGAAAGTATTGGGTATCGATTTTGGAAATTTGTTTAAAAATACATTCAATTTCAATACTGATGTTTATACTGTGTTAATCTTAATTTTGTGGTTATTTTTTTTCGAAAACCTATGTACTGTTTCTCTTATATTTCTTTAAGCGAAACTTCACTCTTCAAAGCATTTTGCTAGGCCGCCATAGTGTGGGTCACCATATTGCATTGTCTGCATTCATAATGAGCACCATGTCACCATGACTACAGCCCTTGGATTAGAATCATGCCTTCCGCCAAGCAGAGTAGAGCCACTTTGGCAGGCTCTTGAAATAGAATAAAAAAATATCCGTTCCGCTATTCTAGTGATAGAGTTATACATAAATACATAAAGTTTTAAACATAAACATATTCTAATTTAATTTCAAGCAAGCATTCAGACACTATGTTACCCCAACATACTGTCTAGACGTTGGACAAACGTTAGTGTGAAAGGGCCTTAACATAATTTTGGTTCACAAGTATCCAATATATCAAATTATAAAGTTGCAAAGGTACATTATGTCTATTCTTAATTTCTAGCCTGTACCATATGCTAAGTAAGAAGTCTTGTCAGAAGTGTTTGTAGCCTTTAAACGCAACTCGTACGCGCGCCGCGCTTGCTTTATATTGATGCTTCCCGTGTGATGACGGATTAAGAATACTAAATATCCACCACCCCTATCCATGTCCCAAGTGCCGTAAGAGGTGACTAAGGGAGAAAATTTTGCAAGTCAACAGCACTGTGAAGAGATGAAAACTTGATACAAACCCTATTCCAACTTGTCTGGGCACGTGGTATAGTAGGCTAAAACCTCCTGTCTAAGGCGAAGCCTGTGTCCAGCAGTGGACTATGAAAGGCTGTTGATGTGATAATGTAATCTATCATTTCAATTCTGATTATAGCATTTAAATTGTAAAAATATCTTAAAATATGTATAAATTTTAATTAACGTGTTTGGAATGAAATGTCTATGGAGGAAAACAGAACGGTATGTATAAGCCACAATGTTGTGTTTACCTGTCAAATGCATCTGACATCACTGTATTTATATGTCCACTGAGAGAAAAAGGTTGAAATTTAATTAAAAGTGTTCCGTTGTGTTTAATTAATTGTATCAAGGGATGACGCGGGGTTACCGTAAAATCCTATAAATTTATAAAATGAACATTTTACTCGACTGTTCCAGAAGGAGGGTTATGTAAGTCGATCATTTGTAGGTACACGTAGGTTTACACGATCTGGAGACTAAACGACTTGATGAAGTTTGAACTATCCCTCACATCATACAATGTTTGCCAATGGCGTTGTGGCTTCGTACTACGCTAACTGTTTACGAATTGTTATTCTAAGTCTGAGTATTCTTTTTGTCCGTTTCATGTATATTTGTAAACCTCTCCACGACACGGGATTTATTCCTATTGTGTGTCTTTTACAATAATAGAGATAAATCAAACCTAACCCCCTGGTTTGACAGACACGAATGCTCACCACTAAAACAACATGCCCAACTGTATTCATCGATGATCGCCTTCTAGTTACACAAGGCTAGAGGTTTTCAAATAAAAGTAAGACAATACCAAAGGAATCGCAACACGAAGCAACACGTGCCATGAGACCGTGACAAGGGTCATGACGATACGGAACGGTGACGACAACTTTCGTAACACTGGATTAAGTTAAATATACCATGTTATCGATAACGTACATTGCTCTAGTTAAATAGTTTGAACTACTTGTACGTCTTGTGAATATGCAATGAAATTATTTCATAAAATTTATATGTATTTAATGAAAGATTTCAAGATTTTTTTGATACTTTTTCTTATTTTTACTTTAAGAGCCTGCCACTAGGTCAGTATTTGGGGGGTTTGTCATAATTTCCCGACGCCTCATGTATGTACTTCATCTTTCTATATGTGTTAGTAAAGTCATAAAAAAAATTGGCTCGTGAACGTTTAGATAAATTTCTATTCTATATTAAGAACCTGCCAAAGTGACTACTCTGCCTGATGGAAAGCATGAATAGAATCGAAGAGTTGTGGTCACCGTACTCATTGCGAATGCAGACAATGCAGTATAGTGACCCACACTATGGTGGCCTTGTGAGGTGCTTTTTCACGCCCCGCTTGGGGATGTAAAAGGCATGACAGTCATCGTGGTTGTGAAAGGCTTCTACACCACGATACATCCCTACATCATTGAGCTTACGCGTGCTCACCAACTAAACACGTCAGCACGGATGCTATCGCTTTAGATTGGTCTTCTGTGAGAAGGTAGTACTGCCCCGGTCGAGCCAACCTGTTCGTGCTGAAATCATCGTGGCTCTGCTATCTAATAAATATGGCATCGAATGCTGTTCGACCGTATGGTGACGGATAAAGAACACAGAGTATCACCACTCCTATTCATCCTGTAGGTGTTGTAAGACGCGATTAAGGGAACAAACTATGCAGGACACTGTAAAGAGAAAGAAAATTTTATACAAATTCTATGTCAACACGTCTAGTATAGTAGGCCAAAACTTCCTTTCTAAAGAGACGCTTAGATCCAGTAGTACTATTAAAGACTGTTGATATAATGTATACTGTAGGGCTAAGTGAATTCAAGGTGAAAATAAGAGACTGTAGTTCCGGAGTTTGTTTCGACCTTTTTCTCAAGGCCGATCGAGTTATGAGAGACCGAACTCATTCTGCTCTAAAATTGTCTTGTTAAAATGTTCTTATAACCTATTTGCAAATAAAAAAATCATTTTATTTCGAACCCTCTTTAAAGACAAGAATGATTAACGGTGGTAATATACGTATGTAGTTTATTAATTCAAGGTAGCTATTAATAGCACAAGCGGATGTTCCAAGAAGTCTACAAACATTCTTGTGGGAGCATTAATCGCGTGCCTATCTATTGGCCATTAACAGAAACACATTTGTTACTTTAAGTCTTTTAGATACTCTGCTGTGTGATACGCCATGAGGTTTTATATCATTCTTTTGTCGCATTCGGATTTGTTGTGTTTGAAAGTGTAAAAATTTTATGCATGCAGATATGAGTAGGGTCTAGACTTGCTGTATTAGTTCATATTTTAGTATCTTTCTGGTGGTTTTGTTGTCCTTTTAGTTTGCTAGAGAAATATCTGTTTTAATATTATGATTTATATCAAATTTAAATCTAACTTAACTGTGACAATGCGCCTTCTATGCTTCAGAAGTTTGAATATTGGACTTAACAACATAATTAATTATTTTCTTTTTTTATTACAGGTATGTACCTGCAATCGTTATCATACATAACCAATGGGTTCGTAGTCAATTACGAAGTATTAATACAACGCTTAGATTTGTACGACGCCATTTTTTCATTCATTTATTTCTTAACATACATGTAACATCCGTATTCTGTACTTCTAAAATAGATTTATAGTACATTATTTGTTTGTCTTTTTAGCTTTTAAATACAACAACATTTATTTCGTTATGCGCATCAAATTCTTTTTATACCAGGAAGAGTGTAGACAAAGTATTCAAGTAACATTCATAAATCTCCATGTTGCATACAATATTCTCTCTAGGCCGAGTGCAGGCCGGACAAGTTCTAAATCTTGAAAGTTGTGCAAGTTTCAGAGAAGCCCCTAACAAGTTCGGAACAGTTAGTCTGGATCGTTTATGTAACCAGCCAAATGGCTATCGGACGGTTGTGAGGTTTGGGGAGTCCTCGCGACAGAAATCAGAGGTCTTTTATGTTGGGGAGATTTAAAGGTTTAATGGACTTTGATCAAGAAAAATGCAAACAATTAATGGTTTGAAAAGAACCAAGTTAAGCAATGATTTTTAATTTATTGAGCCTAGTTACAAAACTTGAGTTTTAATTCGTAAGGAAGTAAATTAAAGAAAACGAAGCTTAGTATCTTTCTAAAGCTGAAGTATAGATATAATAATGTCAAAAGAAAATAAAAAACTGAAGAGTATATTTGTCTCTTTCAGTGAACTCTTATTTTTTTTGTGATTAGCTCTAAGACTTGGCCCTCTATTACGTAAGTAGACTTTAATATAGTCAACAGAATATGGGTGTCTCCGTACATAATTTTTATCCCCATTTTACATCAGAAACACAAGACAAGGTAGAACAAGTTTATTGCTTTTCATTTTCTGTACGAGGAAATAATTTTCAATTCAGATGGAATAACACTTGACCTTATTGCTTATTCAATCCAACCTAAGTAAACCTTTGTATCGACTGTTGTTATATTTACAGCTTTATACAACTTAGAAATTTGAATATTGATCTACTTACCTTGGATTGGTACTTCAATATCAAATTTAACAATATTATAGTATTATAAATTATTGACTGCTTCGTTGGTCTAGTCGACTGAGGATCGAGAAATCTTGAAAAGCTTAGAAATAGCCTAGTTTGGAAGTTGGAGTGTTTACCCCCGTTCCTCGGGGAGCACGTAGAGACGTCGGTTCTGCGCCTGGTCTCTGCCCGGTCGTGTCCAATAGCCTTCCCATCGGATTGTGAGAGTGAAGGAGCAGAGAGTTCACCTGTGTTTGCGCACACACGTGTGTACAATAACAACATTAGCACAGTTGCCTGGTTTCCATTGAGACTGGCCGCCATAGCTGAAATCGGCTCGGAGTAATCATTATAAATCTGAAATTTTGCAATTTCAACACTGCTGTCTTAGTTTTACCTGTCTAATTTGTAAAATTCTTCCTGAATCTTGGACAGAACATATCTGAATAACTAAATAAAAGGGAAGTTGACGTACAAGACTTTCTGTCATACATATAACTCAAGAGTTACAAGTGACCTTCCCAGAATAAGGAGGATCCAAGACCTCATATTTGTTTTTTTTTTTCGTGGGGATTTCTTTTCGCACCATACCCTTCGTAGGAGGACGAAGGGCGTGTAGGACTCCCGGAGAACCAGTCTAAGCACTAAATCCTGCGGCCTACTTCGGCAGTCGGGAAAGGGCTCCAGGAACACATTGGCGGGTTCTTGAGTCCTCCTTGTCGTGACTCACAATTGACGGGCATCTCATGCCCCAGGGCAGGACGCTATCACATTTCTCACTGTTCTGCACAGTAAGAGGCAGAACTACGCCCTGCCTCAGACAACAGTGCCCGGCCGCACCGGAGTGTCAGCTACCTCGGGTCGTTTGCAACGATCACATCGCACCAAGATGTGGCCGTAGTGACCCTTAGGCAGCGATTAGGAAGCTAGCTACCTCTACCGCGTCCCCTTCGCTGCCTAACTGTTTATACTACTGACTCATCATCTCACGCTATTTAGAGAGTTTACATCCGCAAGCCAACCGTATAATTTCCAATATATTGGCTTCCTTTTTTGCCTTCCTTTCAATGTGTATCCAATTTTCCTATCTCTAATTCGCAAAGTTCCCGATTCACGGTTGTGTTACGTATCACCTTGTGACGTGAGTGGAACCAAATTAGAGCCTTCATCGCGATTGAATGCTCACTGTCTTTTCAGCTGGATGCACTGGAATGAATTTAACACAGTTCTGTTCAATGTGAGTCAATAATGTATTCATGTACGATTGGATTCTCAAATATGTTAATGCAATTCGGTTTTGGCACAACACGAATTTACTCGTATATAACAGTAGTTATGGCGGACAACAACTAATATTTGTAAGGTTCGATATATACTTCTTCCATCTTCCATGCCTTAAAATGTGTACTAGCAATTCCGTGGTAGTTACATGGGCACATCAGTAAAACACAACGTATAATTCGAACAAATACATTCACTTTTATGAACTTCTAGATGTAACCTCAAAATAATGTATTTCAAAACCAACCGACGCAACAGGAATTTATATTTCATACACACTTTTTCCTCGCGTTGTTCAACACTGTTACGATGGATAGCTCCACGTTATATTAGAAAAGTTTTTCTCTTAAACACTTGGAAAGTCGTGTTTAAAATGCACTTTCTAACGATAGTGATATTTTGACGTCACACGCAGTTGTATTTTTTTCTTTCGTCTATAATATTTTTTTCTGTCTACTAAAAAACTTCCAGAATAAGGAATATGTATGCATTTGTTTTGCATGGAGATATAGGGTTTTTGTTCAATATCTAATACATAGATATTTATCCATATGAGTACTACCTATAGCTGAAAACATGTAACTTATGAGATTTTTTTTCTATCTTAAGAGCCCGCCAAAGTGACTGTACTTTGTCTGATAGAAAGCATGAATAGAATCCAAGAGTTTTGGTCACCATACTCATTGCAAATGCTGACAGCGCAGTATGGCGACCCACACTGTGGCGGCCTTGTGAGATGCTTTTTCACACACCCAGCTTGGGGACGTCATGATAAAAGGCATGATAGTCATTGTGACAGTGTAAGGTTTACACAGTTACCACGATAACTGTCACTCCTGCATCGATGGGCCTGCGGTCTCACACTCACCAACGAAACACGACAACACGAATGCTGGCGCCTTAGATTGGTCTTCCGTGGGAGGGTAGTACTGCCCCGGTCGAGCTGGCCCGCTCGTGCTGAAATCAGCGTGGCTCTACTACCTAGAACTCCATTACACACATCACACAATATAAATAATCACCATAAACCATGCACACTAACTTGTTTACAGTAGACGTCGATTATAAATTTAGCAATATCAATAGCATAGCATGTAGCATAGTATGGTTTTAGCAATAAAGTTTGCACAAAAATATTTTGTCGTCTTTGGAGTTACGTGTTTATTGTCAAAATTATTCACAGTTCTGGAACTTCCTAAATTAGAAATGAAAATTCTGTTACGAAATTATTAAAACTTTCTTTCTATCTGTATGAGAGCCGTAAGGTTAATTCAGTATATATGGGTCGATCCGACCGAATTCTTTTGCTATTTTTTTATCAAGTCAGTGAAATTACTATTTCGTATACACGTAATGGTGAATAAAAATAATATCTCGTGATTACAGTTTCAAAATGATAAACACACTCTTAAACCACATTTCAATACGTTTGATGTACATGATGTACAAATATTTTAAGAAATGTGATTAAATTGTATTCCTTATGCCTCTGATGTAATCCGTCAACTTTCTTCTAAAACTTTTCAAATTGACTACGTGTGTTGCTTCAGCGACTTTATTAGTGTTGAGCCAAACATCGATATTTCGATAAACTCATTGAAAATGAACATTTTTATTTAAATTTGTGTAACAGAAAAAACGGGACGATATTTGATATAATCTGATGTAATCAATGCGCGCTAGAAAGCAAAAGATCGTGATTGGTGACATTTGAAATACTGCACGTCGTATGTGACTTTAAAACTCGTTCGTATAAATTTTAGATATGTATTGTAATTGGTCTTGGGGGAAGCCCAGCAGTGGACGTCTTTCGGCTGAGATACCAGAGACTGCCACCTTATCAAATGCTCTCTCTAAATTCCCCCGAAATCCGAATCGTATACAAATAAATATTCAAAAGTAGATGATCAGCTGTCTAATGTCTGTCTGTCTGAAACTAATCATGAAATAAAACCTGCAAATATTTGTTTCGGAGTTTGGATGTTTTCTATGTATGGTATGTATGTATTTACAAAAAAAATATACAGAAATATAGTCTAGTTATCTGTCTAGTTATTATAGTACAAGCTCGGCTTAGTTTGAAACTAGATGGCGCTGTGTGTCAAATGTCCGATTTTTTTAATTTATTTAAAAAAAAACTAATTCTGCAAATAACTGACTGGTCTGATGGTCAACGTAATGAGCAACGACAATTCATTGTATGTGTGTCGTTTATATACAAAAGGTATATACTCGTATACAAGCACTTTTACCATAGCAGAAATTCAGCCTTGTTTGAAATCAAACAGCTCTGTGTAGGATGCGTCAAGTAAATCTCATCATTAATCAATCAATCAACCTATCACCGTTCACTGCTGAACGAAGGTCTCCCCCAAGGAACGCCAACTATCGCGGTCTTGGGCAATTCACATCCATCCGCTGCCAGCCACCTTCCTCAAGTCGTCGGTCCATCGCGCCGCAGGGCGCCCCACTCTACGTTTACCCAATCGTGGTAACTACTCTAGTATACTTCGGCTCCAGCGACCATAGGTTCGTCTGGAGACATGGCCGGCCCACTTCAACTTCAGCCTACTGATTCTCCGTGCATTGTCAGTTACTCCAGTTCTCTGTCGAATAACCTCATCATTAATATTTCATTCAAATAGACAGATATCATAACTTAAACATTACTAAACTTTAGTCATAGTAGGGTACGTGCAGGAAATAGAAAACTTAAATTTAAAGCATCACGGACTCCCTGTCAAGAATAAAATAAAGATCTATTTGTATTGTATTTGGGGAACGTGTTCTCACTTTTCCTTTCACTTTTATTGCGTTTCTCTGGGGAGTAAATACGGTATATAATAAGGCTATTGTTTAATAAAAAGCACCAAGAAATATTAATACACCTATAGGCTCTTAGAGATTTTTTATTAAATAGTATATTATTTAGAAGAAGTACCGAGGAAAGAAGGTTGGAAAATTTAAGTAGACGAACAATGGAAAGCATGAAGAGAATCCACGAGTTCAGGACGCCGTACTCATTGCGAATGCAGACAATACAATACGGTGACCCACACTATGGTGGCCTAGTGAGATACTTTTTCATGCCCTGTTTGGGGACGTATAAGGCGTGTCAGTCATCATGGCAGTGTAAGGTCCACATACCACGATAACTGTCACCCCTACATCAATGCAGCCCCGGTCTCGCACTTACCAACGAAACACGACGACACCGATACTATCGCTTAAGGTTGATCTGCTGTGTGAGTGTAGTATTGCCCCGATCGAACCGGCCCGTTTGGGCTGAAATCAGTGTGGCTCTACTACCGACAAAAGTCATTTTCAAATATATTGTAACGTAGCACATATTATTTAAAATATTAATACTACTAGTGTAAGTAAGTAGTACTTTACTTTACGTCATTAGATATTACATGCTGGAGACAAATTATGCTAGAGTGGAGACCACGATTGGGCAATCGTAGTGTAGGACGCCCTGCGGCGCGATGGACAGACGGCTTGAAGAAGGTAGCTGGCAGCGGATGGATGCGAATTGCCAAAGACCGGGATAGTTGGTGTTCCTTGGGGGAAACCTTCGTTTAGCATTGTCTGGCGATAGGTTGATTTGATATAGATATTACATTGATTTGAATACATGTAAAAATAAATAAATATGTGTATAAAACAAATGGATATAGTTGTTATAATATGAAATTATAATAATCGCATTCCTCCTATAAATAATGCAAAATTAACTTACTTATGTATAAGCGTAAAATACTTTTATTGTACTTGTTCAAATGTTGTCTAGAAATCGATTTTATCGTGAATTTGTTTAAGGCAAGAACGCTGGTACACGATGCAAAGAATTTAATATAAACCCTCAATAAATCGCCATTTTGGCGTCAAGAATCTCATTATCCTCCAACAGATATCATTTATCTCGTTTTCATTAGACGCACATAAATAAAAATGACTTAACGTATTAAAATACGTGATTAGCTTAATCTAGTAGCAATGTAAATAAAATCACACATAGATCAATTAATTCGAAATATTTGGGTATTTAACTCAATTTTATTAGCTTCATATGAATGTTTGTTTGTTCGTTTGTAACCTACTTTTGTAAACGTTTTTTGGTTTTTTTAAACTGTGTCATCTTTAAAGGTCCGTTAAGATAAGTTCGAGTTACATATATATATTTGCAAGAAGGGCCAGGCAGAGCTGTTTAAAACACTTAGGTTTTGCGACTAATATAGGGCAATATAATACATTAATATTGGGCCAAGCCTATTATTGAAAGTACATTGAAAAGAATGGGAAGTAGATAGCAGATATATCTATAAATATAAAAGCAAGTGGTGTTAGTTACACCACTTATAACTCAAGAACGGCAGAACGGATTTAGCTGAAAATTGGTGGGGAGGTAGCTTAGAAGCAGGAGACGGACATAGGATACTTTTTATCCCGTTAGAACGGGTTTAAGTAAAAAAAATCTGCTTATTTATTGCCTCTAAGGCAGAACAGAGTTCGCGGGGTAAGCTAGTTTATGACAATTGATATAAAACTACCAAAAATTACCTCATCTATTTTGTCTGTTGAAATTTCGTACCTTAATTAAATAATTTTATCCGTATGGTGACAAATTTAGAATACGCAGTATCACTACCCCTACTTATCCCGTGGGTGTCGCAAGAGAAGACTATAGGAGTAAACTACGTACGGCAAATAAGCAAACTATAGCAACCCGTCGGGTCAGTCTTATATAGTAAGCTGAAACTTCCTTTTATACGGATACACCTATTTCCAGCAGTGACCTGCTGATAATGATGATAAAAAACTAAAGTGAATCATCTCATCTCACGTCAGGCAAAAGACAAAGGCCTTCCCCCAAGGTTCTTTACAACAGCCAGTCCTGTTTCGCCCGCACCTTCACCAGGTCGTCGAACCACTTCGTGGGGGGCCTACCAACGTTGTGTTTCCCAGTACGCGGTTACCACTCCAGAACTTTACGGTCCCATCGGCTATCGTTTCAGTGTGTAATGTGCCGCGCCCACTGCCACTTAAGTTTAGCAATTTTACTGGCAATATCAGTGACCTTGGTTCGTCTGCGGATCTCTTCATTGTTAATTCGATCACGCAAAGAAACGCCGAGCATTGCCCTCTCCATTGCTGTTTGGGTGACTTTGAGCCTTCTTATTAAGTCGATTGTGAGCGACCACGTCTCTGTGCCGTAAGCCATCACTGGCAACACACACTAGTCAAAAACTTTTGTCTTGAGACACTTAAAATGACCAGCGGAACATATTAGTGCCTATTACCAATTGGAGACTTGTAAACACATTTGCTATATAATGTCGTTTATACTAAACAATCTTAAATTAAATGTAACACGCTGCGTAAGTTTAATACAAACTAAATCCACACCTTAATACATAACAAGATTTATGAGTACGTAGTAAAAAAATGAAAATTAAAACCTTATCAAATCAAATTTCTTCATCAAGGTCTGTATTTCATTCTTATTTTATATTCTATCCTTACTTAAGAGGGCAAATACCGAACGAAGCATATAACTCATACGAATCAATAGAATATCTATCGATACTCGAGGCGTCGCACCCCGAAAAATGGCGACACGTCACGACTTGTTGAGTTGGTCGTAAATTATTCAGCGGCCTGACCCTTCGCCTTGGTGAAAAGATAAACTCCTTGTTCTAGATACATTTGTCTTTGCCTATATTTCTTTTGTTTTTTTTGACGCTGGTGATGATTGATGGCCGGTGTTAAGGAATTTTCCCGCGTTTTTGGCAGAGTGTTGTGTGTAAGTATAAAAAGTTATTTAGTTATATAATAACTTTTTGAATAAAACGAAGTTTACGTACGTTAACTTTTTTTTTATACCATGACGCTGGCAAACAAGCATACGGCCCGCCTGATGGTAAGCGGTTACCGCAGCCTATGGACGCCTGCGGCACCAGGTTAACTGACAGACACAATCGCATACGTTTAATTTTATGTGTAGTAAATTTATACTAGAAAATTCGTGACCTACTGCGGCAGTTATACCTCGTGCGTTTCATTCGATTCGAGTATGACATACAAATCTTAATAATCATACTAGGGTTACCAGATCCAAAAAAAAAATTAGCTTATAATTTTGTAACACACACAAATAGCTTTAAAATACTATTATCATTTAAAAATACGTCCCCAGGCGGGGCTTGAAGAAGCTTATCACTAGGCCGCCATAGTGTCGTCGTATTGCATTGTCTGAATTTGCAGTGAGTATGGTGACAACAACTCTTGGATTCTATTTATGTTTTCCATCAGGCAGAGCCACGTGAATAGGCCCAGAATAAAAAAAAAACATCGTTTTTTACGTATATTTACTAACACCAATATCAAATACAATAAATATTTATATAGCGTATCACCAAATTTTATACACACAAAAATCAAACGCGTTTTGCTAGATACATTTCCCTGAAGAGATGCTAGTGCAGTCTCCTCACGCCTGAGATAAAGAGATTTTGTCTTTTGACACAGCTAACGCTTGTTATGGGAATACAAGACTTCGAATAACGAATGTACATATGAAAAATGCATGCATTTTCTGATGTGTTCTGTCCCATGATAAATTTATTTTGAAAGAGTGTTAAAGTGTACGCAACATATGAAAAAAGGAGTCGTTTGCAACCTGTGTATATGATATTGGGGTCAGCGTAAGATTCATTTGATGGAAAGTAACCATCGTCGTCCATGAATGAAATCTATCGTTGAAGAAGCAAAGAAAACTAACAGGCAAAATTTAGCATTACTGGTGAATCTATGCTTATGAATCGCGTGTATCACGTGTTATGTATTTATTTATCAAATACACCTCGTTGATCCTTGCATTTAGCGTATGTGACTGCCGATCAGTGTCGACTTCTCACAACAATTGTTATGGTCAAAAAATTGTTATTGGGGTTTTTACGCCCCTTAGTTAGATAGCAAGATGCTAGTTATATAGACTGTACGATTGGCCACGTCACTCACCACTTCGCTGAGTATTGTTGGTTCAAATCTTACATGGGACAACACTTTGTGTGATCCACAAATTGTTGTTTTGAGTCTGGGTGTTCTTTGTGTCCGTTTCTTGTATGTTTGTTAGGTCCCCCGCGACACAGGACTTACTCCTAATGCGGGCGTTATCTTTTAAAAAAATGAAAAAGAAAAGAAGGCTTGTTAAGCCGTCGGTCCCGGTTTTCATGAACTTCTATGGCAGTCATAACTGGGCAGTCAGTGTCCTCAAATATATTAACAACTAGTTCGATCTTCGAAATCAATCGAATTCAGATTCAGAATTCAATTCGCATTCAGGGTTGCGGAAGTCGTGAAAATACTGATATTCAGAAAAACCCGGTAGAAATACCCCCAAATAATTGTGGAAATAATAAAGGCTAGGAAGGAATATTCGCCAAAGTATATTTGAACTTTAAAAATACATCAGAAATTATCTCTATGTGAGATACACACACGGCTGTCTGATTCCAAATTAGGTAGAACCTGTGCTATGGTAACCAGACTGCTGATAAACATACTTGAATATTTCTCATTACATACATATAAAGTAAAGCACACCCAGATACAACAAATAATCTTGGTCATCAAACAAATATTTACCCTAGTTGAGAATTAAACCTCCGACTTATCAGTCAGAGCCTCCTAGACCAATAAGTTCCTCATAATGCCTACATATAAATAACAATATTGTCCGTGTGGTGACGGATTAAGAATACATAGTGTTACCACCCCTATTCATCCCGTGGGTGACGTAAAAGGCGACTAAGGGAACAAAGTATGCAAGACAACATCATTACAAAGAGAAGGAAAACTTGAAACAAACCCTATTCCAACCCGTCTGGCCAGCGTGGTATAGTAGGTCAAAACCTCCTTGCTAAGGAGAGACTTATGTCCAGCAGCGGACTGTAAAAGGCTGTTGATGCAATAACAATAGTGTAACAACGTTATAGGTGAACACCTCAAACCACTATTTAAATTTAAATTTTAAGTCGCTAGAGATTTAAGACGAAAGTACGTGATCTACTTCGGACTGAATTGGTAGAATCGTCACAATGATAGTACCTGAGTGAGTATTTATATAGAATATTATATTTATTTTATATATATGCATGTTTATGTATTGTGTAATTATTGTTTATATAAAAATAATATGTTATTACTAATGTCTAATGTCCTCATGTACGTGAAAGATTTGTTAGTTTATGTACAATGTCAACTTCTTTATGTCATCTTTGCACCTACCGCATCATATTTCTACATCACCTGTTTGACTGGGAGAGAATGCCTCATGGCATTAAGTCCGCCTATTTATAGCACGTGCATTAAGTTTCAATAAATAAATTACTAAATATTTAGTCACAATTAATTCTGAAACAAGTGCTCAAGGACTTTCTCAAAGTCATTCTAACTTAGTATATAAATAGCTTAGCATACTAAATATAACGTCCTATGTAAACATCTGCAAATTTCTCACGTAGAAAATGAAAAGGGAGACGGCACTTCCTAAATAACGTGCTCTCAAGAATGACACCCAGTTTACGCTCAAATTATCTGCGAGATAACAAATGAGATCTCGTTAAAACATTGAAGGTAAGCAGATCTGTATTCTGGTGATAGGAATAAAGATTTAATTATATATATTTTTTTCTATAATAAAATATACAACGCTCGTGTTAGTTATTTTGTGTCGTGGGAGACTTTTACAACAAAATAATTGTTTAACAGCCGTTTGCCAGTGATATCACTCCGCTTCTTCTTCTATTACTCCAGTCGAGAGCCCATGAATCTCCCATTTCTAAAGCGAAGGATTAAAACCTCCACCTGAGTCAGCGGTTACTTAATAACAGCACAAGAAACGGCGAACACTTTATCCGCACCCTTTAATTATGGTAACGGCCCATTAAGTAACCCATCCAGTGACAATATCTACTGCCTAGAAGACCACAATGAAACTGTGACAGCAGTTTCCTGGGTTCATTTCTAACCATTTTGTATGTTTGTAGAAAATAAACGTATGTATGTACGATTTGCGCGATGTCTGATAAGGTTTGAAATCGACGGGGGACCGTTATTAAGGGGTGACCGTTATCAAACGACCTTGGAGACGCTGCCGGCGCTGCACTGATAAAGGACCCCTGTTGGGACTCAAAGCCTCGGTAAACACCCAGATTCTGTTCCTTATTTTCTTATTTTTTTCTATAATATTGTCGCAGTAAAAAGTGGATATTGCTGTTAAAATTATAGTATAATATAATTAACACATTTGAAGTTAATTATAATATGCTAATTTTAAATTTTAAATATTATATGTAGGAAAACTTAAATATTAACACGAATATTCTTAACAACTTAATACTACTCACCATAGTTAATGTGGTAAACCTTGGTCATTTTTGGTGGGACCCTGAATTTTCACCGTAAGTGCTTTTTAAGTTTAAAATATATCTATATATAAATATGTTTAGTTTAAAACAAGCTGAAATATAGTAATATCTACTAAAAGACACACAGAGTAACAAGTTCATATTCAATACATAGTGTTCATATTCAATAGAGATCATGTTTCGTGAAATGATTAACGGCCCTATATTTTATGCCTTTAACAGACAATTAACTTTAAAAAGACAAACAGAGCATATGACTCATCATACAAAATCTCATCCAACTTGCTTTCAAAGCTACCTCGTTAATTTTCCAACATTTAAAACTTTTATATTTGTTAAAGAGACGTGTTTACTTTGTCAAAGTTAGCCGTTGAATGTTAATTCCCGCGCGTTTCGCGTTTCAATTTGAATTTAGAACGTTCACAGTAACCAACGACGTTTATGAATGCGTTCCGAAATTAGCCTTTTAATAGTCCTCTTTGTGTCGGGATCAGGGTTGCTATCAACTATATTACCTTCATGTATTTTATTGTTAAATACAAATTCTGCATGTCGTAAACGTTCATTACTTAAACTTAAATATCTTATGATTTTAAAGTAAACTTAATATTTATTTTGACTGCTTCGGTGGCGCAGCGGTAGTGAATGCGATTGCTGCGCTGGAGGTCTCGGGTTCGATTCCCGGGTCGGACCAAATGTTTGTATGATTTGCAAATATTTGTTTCGGAGTTTGGATGTATGATATGAATGTCTTTACAAAAAAAAAATAAGTAATCCTTCGGTCAATCTACTTATGTACAAGCTCTGCTTAGTATAAACTAGATGGCGTTGTGTGTCAATTAACCGAAATATTTATTTATTTTATTATTTTTAGTTCCAAGATTACTCAACTGATTTTTTATTAAGAATTCTAATTAAAAACTATGAACAGGATAAATTTAAACACTTGTGGTTATTAATGCATATTAAAAACGTGCTTTTGCGTAATAAATGGAATAATGAACGTTGAAATGAGCCGACATTGTAGGATTTAATGTGTCACCGGTTTAGTGTGAGGGTTTAAAATATGATGTAGACCGGTAAGTAAGTTTAATATATTTGGGTGTGTCAGAACATAATTACGGTGCTCTATCTTCGTAAGTCTGTTATTATAATTAGTGGGATAACTAAGGATAATTTTGTTTATCTCAATAGGTACTCAACTTATCATCAAATCAACCTATCGCCGTCCACGAAGGTCTCCTCCTAGGAGCGCCAACTATTCCGATCTTGGGCAATCCACCTCCGCCGCTAGCCACCTTGTTCAAGTCGTCGTTCCATCGCGCTACAGGAACTTCTTGTTTAACTAAATTAAAACACAGAAATGAGTAAATTTTAAAGTCTTTTACATTGTAAAATATTAGTAAGGATCATTATTGGAAATAGCAAGGGATTCAAAAGACTTAAAAACTAATTAAAAATCCCTCTCCACCCCTCATTTCCTAACACAATTGTGAGCTTAGTTAATTTTCTAGGAATTTTTGTCCTACATTCCTTATAGAGCAAGAGCCCGTGAGTGCCAGACCTTCGTCATTTTATAAAAGCTGAAAGTTCTTCTATGTGTGTCCCTAGTACAGGTAAGAATGATCCCCAAACATGAAGCTGAGGCAGCGGTGGCTTTGGCAGATAACAGGCAACAAAGGTGTGTAAAATTCCATCTCAAATTCGTCATGATATAAAACTTGATTTTTTTATATTTGATTCATAATAATATCAAAACTCGCGTTGCTCATTGCCAGACAGTTAGTATGGTTCCAATCCTCTGCCGGACACCCCTAAACTATTATAATTTATAATTATACTTACGTTATATTATAAAACCTAAGTTTTAAATATAATTTTTTGGGAGCCTATTAAACTATGTTTACATAGTAGCCGGACAGTTTCGAAGGTTCTATCATCTTGCCAGACGCATTCAAAGTGAGCAATAATCGGGAGAGCAAGGAGCGTATACAGTAACTAAAGGTTATATTATAAAACCTAAGTTTCATATATAATTTTTTGGGAGCCTATTAAACTATGTTTACATAGTAGCCGGACAGTTTCGAAGGTTCTTTCATCTTGCCAGACGCATTCAAAGTGAGCAGTAATCGGGAGAGCAAGGAGCGAATACAGTAACTAAACGTTATATTATAAAACCTAAATTTTATATATAATTTTTTGGGAGCCTATTAAACTATGTTTATATAGTAGCCGGACAGTTTCGAAGGTTCTATCATCTTGCCAGACGCATTCAAAGTGAGCAATAATCGGGAGAGCAAGGAGCGTATACAGTAACTAAAGGTTATATTATAAAACCTAAGTTTCATATATAATTTTTTGGGAGCCTATTAAACTATGTTTACATAGTAGCCGGACAGTTTCGAAGGTTCTATCATCTTGCCAGACGCATTCAAAGGCTGCGGTCCGAATTGTGCTCACAGCACTTACGCCGTTTAAACTGCTAACGTGTGGACCGATTTAGTGAGCGCGCGATAACGATGAAAATGATGAAAATATTTAGATTTAATTAAAATAAATTAATTTCTCTGTAAATTTCTTATCTTAAAAAAAATGTGTCCTTTGGTATAATAAACACTAAAATTTTATTTACTTTGTTTCATTGGCTTTATAATTTTAATAGCATTGACAATAATAAACTTCTTAAAAATGAAAAATAATATCAATTAAATTATTAGATTTTCGACATGATTGACATTGTATGAGAAAAATTTTACCCAGTATTATTTTAAATATTTGTTATTGAAATTGTAAAAATTAATTAATGAAATTTCTGGATTAAGAAAAAAATAAACTGCACAATTTAAAATTAATAACAATGGATGCGCAGTGAAATCTCGCAATAGACCAAGCGCTCTGTTTCATTTGTACTAGTTACTGTATACGCTCCTTGCTCTCCTGATTACTGCTGACTTTGAATGCGTCTGGCAAGATGATAGAACCTTCGAAACTGTCCGGCTACTATGTAAACATAGTTTAATAGGCTCCCAAAAATTATATATAAAATTTAGGTTTTGTAATATAACGTTTAGTTACTGTATTCGCTCCTTGCTCTCCGGATTACTGCTCACTTTGAATGCGCCTGGCAAGATGATAGAACCTTCGAAACTGTCCGGCTACTATGTAAACATAGTTTAATAGGCTCCCAAAAAATTATATATGAAACTTAGGTTTTATAATATAACCTTTAGTTACTGTATACGCTCCTTGCTCTCCCGATTATTGCTCACTTTGAATGCGTCTGGCAAGATGATAGAACCTTCGAAACTGTCCGGCTACTATATAAACATAGTTTAATAGGCTCCCAAAAAATTATATATAAAATTTAGGTTTTATAATATAACGTTTAGTTACTGTATTCGCTCCTTGCTCTCCCGATTACTGCTCACTTTGAATGCGTCTGGCAAGACGATAGAACCTTCGAAACTGTCCGGCTACTATGTAAACATAGTTTAATAGGCTCCCAAAAAATTATATATGAAATTTAGGTTTTATAATATAACCTTTAGTTACTGTATACGCTCCTTGCTCTCCCGATTATTGCTCACTTTGAATGCGTCTAGCAAGATGATAGAACCTTCGAAACTGTCCGGCTACTATGTAGACATAGTTTAATAGGCTCCCAAAAAATTATATTTAAAACTTAGGTTTTATAATATAACGTAAGTATAATTATAAATTATAATAGTTTAGGGGTGTCCGGCAGAGGGTTGGAACCATACTAACTGTCTGGCAATGAGCAACGCGAGTTTTGATATTATTATGAATCAAATATAAAAAAAATCAAGTTTTATATCATGACGAATTTGAGATGGAATTTTACACACCTTTGTTGCCTGTTATCTGCCAAAGCCACCGCTGCCTCAGCTTCATGTTTGGGGATCATTCTTACCTGTACTAGGGACACACATAGAAGAACTTTCAGCTTTTATAAAATGACGAAGGTCTGGCACTCACGGGCTCTTGGACTATTAGTAGAACAAATGTTGCCATATAAATTCATCTGGGTGTCTGTATCTATACCGAGCTTTATAATACTGGTGTGGTACAGCACAAAAGTTGGTGAATGGAGCCAAGGCCGATGGATGTAAGGTTCATTTACATGCATAGCTGGAGGCCGTTTCTTGGACGCTCAATCTTAGCTCAACTGCGGCCTGCTTTAAAGATCGCGCTAAATGGTAGCGTTGGTCCTAGTGTCAGCGATTTAAGTTTATCCATCTATATAGTTTTCATATTCTCTTGTGTTAAAGGAAATCACATCACATTAACAGCAGTGGGTGCAGTAGCGTATACGACTGCTGCCCCTGAGGTCTTATGTACAATACTCGAGTTCACCAAATGTTTGTATGATCTACAAGTATTTGTTTTGAAGTTTGGATTTATAATATGTATGTATTTACAAAACAAAAAGGATATAAGTATTCTAGCTGTCGTCGTACAAGCTCTGTTTAGTTTAAAGCTAGATGGTGTTGAGTGTCAGATAGCCGACATATTTATATTAATAGTGTACTGTAAGACTGGCTTGTATAGGGTTTTGTTTCAAGTTTACTTTCTCTTTTCTGTGTTACTGTACTGCGTGGTTTCCTCCCTAAGTCGACTCTTACGACACCGACGCGAAACTCCTCATTCTTAATCCGTCACGACACGGTCTAAAAATAATTTTGATTTTTCTATAAACTAGTAACTTTATACAAGGAAACAACAATATAGTCGTAATTATTTGCGTCGATTTACTTTCTATAATCGCTGAACTTCTCACCTCTTGTATTATTTTTAATATTTTGTATTGACCACGTGACTTAGCGTTGAAAGACGTCAATCCAATACATTTGTTAGTTTTTATAACATTCACCTTGAAGATTGTCAACTTGGCTAGAGGCTGAACAGTGCGTTTTAAGAGAACAAAGAGTCCACTTTTAATCTTCACAATATGCACTAATAAATGGACAGGATTATGACAGCTCGATGTATATCTGCCCTGCTACGCTTTTAAAACTATTTTAGAGTAGTCAAAGGGGTTAAAGAAATGTTTAAAAAGTTTATGATACGATTTTTATAATACAACTCTTTCTGTTTACAGTGAGACTTACCCTCACGTTTCACGCTCGCGGTCATGTGTTCACGCTGAAGCGTCGCTTTGACTTCACTGCGCTGTTTGCTGAGACCGCTGTTTTTACAAAATGTCCTCTTGCACTCGCACATTTTCATTAAGATCGTTATATTAATAGTAAATAACGCATTATATAAGACGTTGTATATCAATTTAAGTCATAAACGAGAAAGGTTGGGAAAAAGGCTGCACGCACTCGCGTGAAATTTGACAGAAAGATAGATAGTCTGGAAAAGCACCTAGGTAAGTGAAAATTGATTGGCACACTCTAAATAGTACGTGCGAAGCCGTGATTAACGTTAGTATGTAGAAAGGTGTTACTCAAACGTAATAAACATCTTTGTTGTTTCACACCCACCGAAAGTGTTAATTTATTCAACGCCCCAAACTAACTAGAAATAATTCACCTAGTTCCCCGTTCTAAAGTAAGACGATATAACAATCTAATATTAAAACTAAAGAAACTTCTAAGCTGCTACATAATCAGAACTGCCATCAAGCCATAAAGTTTTGCCACCATAAACCTCTATGAACTATGACAATGTGTGTGACGTCATCTTTATTTACATACAAATTAACCAACTAAAACTAGCTTACCGCCATAATCTCTAGAAATAGAGATTATCATATAAGTAGGGGTGGCACAAAGTGAGCACATTACCGGTTACCGGAGCGCGAAACTCGTAAATCCCAGTGGCTTTATTAATGCAGATATAAATTAACCAATTATCATGAAAATGCGCGAAAATGAAATTTTATATCCAAAAAAAGAAATGATCTCAAAGAATCATAAACAATAACTTACACGAGAGGAGGTGGTATGTCACTATCAACAACCTTTAACAGTCCACTGCTGGAGGTAGTCCACTCCTTATTCGAGACGAGTTGGTATAGGATTTTGCCTACTCCTTGCAGTGCTTTCGTCCTCGTATTTTGCTCGCTCAGCCACCTCTTACGATACCCGCGGCGTGAATAGGGGTTACGTTACGTGTTCTTGACCGTCACCACATGGACAGGTAGGTATGTAGCTTGGTACTAATAGAAACTGGCTGCACGCTTTCTACTTCGCTAAGAGTTATTGGTTCCAACCCCAAATGGGAAAAGTGTTATCCAAAAATTGTTTTTTTGTGTCTGTCTCATGTAGAGTTGTAAAGTCTCCCGTGACACATATATAGAATAAAAATTAGTATAAGATAGCCCGAATTTAAGTGTCGGGGTTTAAAAAATCTGTCAATTTAGTCGGCAATAGGGTATTAAATAAAAAAAAAATTAATCCACCAAGAAGGCGTCACTCAGGTTAGAGTATATTTTATTTTATTTATTTATTATTACAAATTACATATTTTTATTTATCTGTAATTATTTTTTTTATTCATATTAACACTGATTACGTTAACCGGTTAAGTTACATAACCGGATAGTCGTATAACTACGTTCATAAGTGAATATAAAGTTTCTAGAAGTTTCAGAGATTAGTGTTGAGCGTGTTTATCGAGGTTCATAGCGTTATGGCATATGTGGCAGATAGGCGTGGGTATTCATGAATTAACGTCTTAACTTTAGAAATTATTTTCGTAAATATTATAAGACTTCACTAGGTATCATTACCTACGTAGCTTTTGGGAATGTAAACTTTAAATATTTACTACTATTATTATATTAGCTAAATGTCGCGATTTGTTTAAAATTAAAGTGAAGAAGCTTTTACTGGCTGAATTGGCGACATCTTAGTTCATCACCTGGTATTATTATATCTTATAGTGGTAATGTGTATGCACGGATATGTGTGAATTGTGTGTATGTGTATTATACATGTATGTGTTATATATTTATGTGTTTATGTAAGTATATTTGTTTATTTATGGTCGAACTAGTCTATATATACTAAATCCTCTGTCAATTACTTCTTATCCTTAAGTGCACCTACCTCATATTCTCTCTACATCGCCCAATCGGTTGACTGGCTGAAAATACCTTAGGCATTAATTCCGCCGATGCATGTATTTGTGCATAAAGTTGTAAATTAATAAATAAATAAATTATTTTTATATCATGACAGTGGGAACTCGTATTTTTTTATAAAACATCCTTCATATGAGGGAGGACTTAGTGGTTAAATTTGTCGCATCGCCACGACATGTATTGTACCTTCTGTACATGATACAGATTTGAATAAGAGGCAAAATTTATTGTTTATATAAAATAATATTTTATTATTAATGTATGTCAACTTCTTTATTTTACCTTTGCACCTACCGCATCGTGGTTCTACATCACCTGGAGGCTGACTGGGAGAGAATGCCCCATGGCAATTAGTCCACCTTTGTACAACATGTGCATTAAGTATTAGTAAAGAAATAAAAGTTACATGACCCACAAATAGTCATTATAGAACTGTCTGTTTTTAGTTGGTCACACGTCGTGGTGAAGTAATCATTTTACGACTGAGCAGTCATTTTCGGACATGCTGTAAGTCTTAAACAAAGTGAAATATTTTTTATAAATAAAGTATATATGGTAAAATAATCGACAATCCATTTAGTAGCGATCATTATGCTTAAAAAATCAATAATACATAATAATTTAATATCTCTCTACTGGTGTTATTTAATAGAATTCAAAAACGACAAAAAGAAACAGTAGTATCACCTTTTTAATGTGTTGTTACGCGCCTCGTAAGAGATCATTATCTAAACGAACGCCTGCCACCATCTTTCCGGTGCTTTTGTTCGTCACCCAATTCCCGTCTCTTTAATTGTTAACGTGATGTAATGATAAGTGCAACGCGATGATATGGCAACACCTATTCCGTTGAGTCTTTTTTTTACTCGTAGAACTAGCATTGGTTACTATTTGGTGATTAAATTTACAATTATTTTTTACTCTCTTACTCGGCGTCACTTCAATCTCACTTCTTGAAAAAAAGCAATCCCGTTTCAATACTCATTCTTCAAAGGTACCCTTGAAGATCATTGTGATGTTTTTAAAGGTAGTTGTTCACTAGTGGTTTATAAAAGCAAATGAGTTGTGAAAGATGTAAGTAGATTTTATTTAGGAAAAAAATACCTTACAAAAATAGGCTATGAACTTTACCTTAACTTAAATTCTAGTGCAAACCATAGCCAATAGTTACCGCTTTCATTCCATCTTATATATGTAAGTTTTATGGAGGTCTATATCTACACACAAGGTCAGTATTTGGGGGGTTTATCATAATTTACCAACGCCTCATGTATTTCCACAACACTTCATCTTTCTATATGTGTTAGTAACGTAATAAAAAAAATTGGCTCGTGAACGTTTAGAGAAATTTTTACTCTATATTAAGAACCTGCCAAAGTGTCTCTGTTCTGCCTGATGGAAAGCATGAATATAACCCAAGAGTTATGGTCACCATACTCATTGCAAATACAAACAATGCTGTATGGTGACCCACACTATGGCGGCCTAGTGAGATGCTTTTTCACACCCCGCTCGGGGACGTAAAAGATATGGCAGTCATCGTGGCAGTGTAAGGCCCACACAGTTACTACCTCCGGTCTCGCACTTACCAACGAAATACGATAGCATGGATGCCGTCACTTTAGGTTGGTCTTCTGTGAGAGGGTAGCACTGCCCCGGTCGAGCCGGCTCGTTCGTGCTGAAATTAGCATTTCTCTACTACCTCTGTCATATATGAAATGTCAATGTCTTAATTTAATTATAGGCAAGTGGTGAATTTAAATGGGGTCACTTATAAAGTATGTTATTGTGGGATTGGTTTTTTGAATGAGGATTCAACCAAACCACGCTGACCAGTCACGGGTTAACTCAATTCTGAAAGTCGGTGAGACTGAATGACTTATTAGACAACCTATTGACGCTTATACGCTTTGTTTCTTTATAGAGTTTATGGAAGTAAAAGAATATACTCCTGATAGAGACCCACAGATTAGCAAATTTTATAATTTAAACAAAGTCACAATCAAAAGTTATTTAATATAAAACTAATATTATTAAGACGATTTGCAATGAAACATTAGTGTAGCCTCTTGAATGAAATAAATAGTAACTACTATTATTAGTTCTCGCAGTCTTAACGTATATTTATGTAGCTGGTAGTCTAAGAGATTTAACTGCCAGCGGAAACTGCTTGCAATTAAATGGTTTCCGACGATCTTAATTTAACTCTAATATATTATTATTTTATTAACACATAAAAGCTTCGTACTGTGACTTAAATGATACAATGACTCGTCAATCTCTTGGGTAAAGTCTGACGTTTGTGTAAACCACATTTTCATGATTATGAGTCATGTAACTGGCCTTAATATAATAGTTACCTCGTAAACTGTCAAACCGAGACAAATGAAGATGTATGAATGATTGAATGAATGAATGAATGATAGAATGCGTGATTGAATGAAAGACCGAATGTATATTTATTTACACGAATATATGTTACATTAATATAGGCTACAAACTTCTGCCAAACTGTATAACAATTTGTTGACAGATGTAGGTTCTTTTTTAAATCACCTTATTAATAATTTAACACACAATTTAATTTAATTTTATGTAACCAATCCTGTTGGATTGGTTACATAAAATTATCCAAAGCAATACAATAACAATATAGTTCATTACAATTTAAATTCATTTAAATATTATATACAAGTTCTTACATCCATTAATGTATACCTGCACCGTATCGAGTAAGACTATATAGAAATATACATCTTATGTTCTGTGTTTGTCACTTTTTCTTCAGGATAATTGTCTGTGTAGAAGTTTTCAAACCCGATTTCACAATTTCAATTTTAATAAAAAGATTTACACGAATTTAAAGGGAGAAATTTTCAATATAGGGAAATAGCTTTCACATAGTTTTATTAGTAAGATATCAGTCCGATATTGGTTCATTTTTTTTGGGTCGTATGTATGTATGCATATACACATAACACGCATTGTTGGGGATAATTTTATGGGGCGTATAGATTCATAGCTGTGTTTAGTTGCAAACATTCCGTAATTTTCTTCACATATCCCGTATTTTCATAAAATAAAAATTTCAATACAGTTAAATAATACAAATATATTTGGGTCGGCTCGACCGGGGCATTACTACCCTCCCGCTGAAGAGCAACCTAAAGCGCCAGCATCCGTGTTGTCGTGTTTCGTTGGTGAGTGTGAAACCGGAGGCCCATTGATGCAGTGATGACAGTTTTCGTGGTAACTGTGTAAGCCTTACACTGTCACGATGATTGTCATGCCTTTTACGTCACCAAGCGGGGTGTGAAAGAACATCTTGCAAGGCCGCCATAGTGTAGGTCACCATACTGCATTGTCTGCATTTGCAATTAATATGGTGACCACAACTCTTGGATTCTATTCATGCTTCCCATCAGGCAGAGTAATCACTTTGGCAGGCTCATAATATAGAAAAAAAAAGAAAACAAAAAAAATATTTAAAAATAAAACTATTTGTAATGTTTAAAGTTTGCAGATTTATGAAACAATACGTAATTTAAAGGGAACTGCGATAACGCGCTTTCAACGTTCGTCCACTATAGTAAAACCATTTTCCCGTTTCAAAAATTACCTGTCACATTTCATTAGGATTTCACAACTGGCTTGATATTCACAATATATTACATTCTACAGATCTCCATAGGGATATAGCCTGATGTTATTACGTCACACGCCACGTCTATTTAGCCACTCGAGTTGATAAGTGATATGTCTACTCTGAGGAACACAGAACTCGTTTAACTAATTATTTTTAGGGTTAATGCTGTATTTTATATCTGTGTTTTGTGTCTTTATATAGAACAGTTAATTAGGTCATATGCACGATCATTTTTCTGTTTCTGTATAAAGTTTATTTACGTCCCCAAGCGGGGCGTGAAAAAGCATCTCACTAGGCCACCATAGTGTGGGTCGCTATACTTCATTGTCTCCATTTGCAATGAGTATGATGACCACAACTCTTGGATTCTATTCATACTTTCCATCAGGCAGAGTAGAGTCACTTTGGCAGGCTCTTAATATAGAAAAAATAATAAAGTTTTGTTAAGAAGATATATAGAAATGTTTAACAGCAGTCCATTTCATAACCACAGGCTCTGCTGAATGAGATGCAGGCGGTCGTGTGTGGAATGGTTTTATTACTGTTAACAAAACATACAAAAATACTGATACTAAAATACCATCATAAATTCAATAAGTGATCTCGTAAATGACATAAAAGGAATCTCATTTCACATTAACAACCGTTTCTTTATCATCATCATCATCATCATCATCATCAACAACAGCCTTTTACAGTTCACTCCTGGACAAAGGCCTCTCTTAGCAAGGAGGTTTTGGCCTACTATACCACGATGGCCAGACGGGTTGGAATAGGGTTTGTTTCAAGTTTTCCTTCTCTTTGTAATGATGTTTTCTTGCGTACTTTGTTCCCTTAGTCGAATTTTACGACACCCACGGGATGAATAGGGGTGGTAACACTATATATTCTTAATCCGTCACCACACGGACACTTTCTGCGTCATCTTTCTCATGAATATACAAAATAACAGTTTAAACTTAAAGTAGACATTTTGGTATAGAGCTAGTCATAACGAAATGGGTAAAGTTAACGAATGATATACCTTTTTATGTAAATGTTACCTTTTTGTTACAGGTAAGTTGTAGTTTTCGCAGACATAGTGCCTACGAAAGATGAAAGAATAATTTGTAAGTACCACATAGAAGTAAGTTATTTTTTATTCTGTTTAAGATAAAGTGGATAAGGGTTTCTGGAATCATCTTAACTGGTGATATGCTGAACCGGCTTTTTGGTTTACCTCCCTCTCTTTTACGTCGGCCTTTCGTTAAACGATGTTTGAGATCCAATTTTTTTTTTTATATTAAACCTACCAAAGTGACTCTATTCTGCCTGATGGAAAGCATGAATAGAATCCAAGAGCGGTGGTCGCCATACTCACTGCAAATGCTGACAGTGCAATATGGCGACCCACGCTACCTAATGAGATGCTTTTTCACGCGTTTTACCCATCTTCCTAGTTTTAATTGACTTTAAAGAAAACAAGGTCTATTTACTTAAACGAAAAACTTAGAACAAGAAACTGCTCCTAAGTTAGAAATCTTCAATAATAGTCAAGCAGTAAACTGAAGCAATGTATTTATCACACATTAAATCTCGAAGTATCTTTCATAAAGTTAACCCAACGAAAGTGTTATCGACCTACCCCACGTTTTAAGGGAAATGTTAGAAAACACACACTTCGTTTATATCGTACGGCATACGTCGATAGTCGCTATACTCCACCGGGACAGATAATTGAGATGCATACTATCCATAGCGGGACATCATTGAATATCCCTGGATAGTTAAAATTACCGTAGGTATTGCCCGACTTCGACGGTCAACTCTGCTGTGGTTTGTGAAGGTATTTATCATTTAATTAATAGTTTGTAACTTCGCTTAAACTCGTTGTGTGATTATATTATGGCATTTAATTAACCCCTTTTTAGTCTCCAGCGACTTAAGGTGTAAATTGATATGTAAGAAAGAGAACGACGTTATCAACTTTGATTTGTAAATTTTAATTGTAACAGTAACTAAGCGTAAACGACCTATGTCAAGTCATTTTTATTAGCTTATTACAGATTGAATAATATATGGAACATCATTCTCACCGCTTGCCTGCAATTTGGAGGATGATTTCTTGGAAAGGGACGGAAGTGTGTAACAGACGGGAAGAACGCGCTATGTAAATTCACTTATGAGTGTGATGCTAGAGTTGACCCTTAGATAATGTGAGCGGATCTGCCAGTAGTCATATTGGCTGACTATTGGCATATCCGATCATATCTTTTTTTAATAAAATTCAACACACGTTTCATTTGCACACGGATCATATTGAGGAAATGTCGGGTATCTAATGAGTATTTGTCTATAGAGTCTATGCTAACGAGGCTGTTATTGTACTCAGGGACAGATTTTTAACACGTCAACAGAGTAGGGAACACTGATCTAAATGTAGTTACGTAGTACGTTAGTGCAGCAAGATTAGTATTAAAAGAATACTGGCAGTTCCCCTGTGTGTCACCGTCAGTCAGTTCTGCCCTAGTTGACATTTTAAAAACGTACACGTTATTAGAAAACTAACAAAAGTATGCACATGACGTCATCTTAGCACTAAGTCACGTGATCAAAATCAAATATGAACGACCAATACAAGAGCATAGAGGCGTTCGCGATCGTAGAAAGAGATTTGACGTAAAACACTTGCATCTTGGTTAAGGGGGCTGATCCCGCTCAATTTGAACTATCAAAGCAGGTAACGTCAGTATTAGTTCCACTTGTTAGAAATTCTGTAAATGAGGCCTCATGTAGCGTGACCCTTAGGATCACATGCGTGTTGGGTCACGCTCTTCTGTAGCACAGGCTCTAGCGTCAACGCGTTACGCCACTTGATAACTGCCAAATATGACTTTGGATTTGTTTGTTCGGAACTAAAGTTTGATTAAAAAATTACTTTTACACTTAATTATGAAAGTTTTCAACAAATTTGGAAGTTATTTTAAATTTCTTTGTTTTTATATATTTAGATTTAAAAAAGTCTGAAAATGTCCAACTAAATGTAGGTTTTGAAATGATATTCCAAAGTCGTCAACATATATATATATGTATATATATGCTTTTAGTAAATATAGTTATTACACAATAACGTTTCAATATTATATTTTTAACAATAAACTATACCTAGTCTTGCCATAAATATTGTAATAAAGAAAAAAGAAAATTGTTAACTGCAAATAACATTTATTACTTTTACAGTGTGTCAGTTTAATACATAAATATAAAACAATTAAAAATATAAAAAGCTTATTCGAAGTGGTCTCCATTGGCTGCAATACAGTCCTTTAAACGATGAGGCCAGTTATCAATAGAAGCACGCACTCTTTCCATGGGAAAATTCTTCACTGCCAATCGTATAGATTGTTTTAGGGACTCCAAATTATCATGGCGTTTAGAGCAAGCTGTACTCTCTAAAACTGACCACAAATCATAATCCAGCGGATTAAGATCGGGACTAGACGACGGCCAGTCTTCAGCTCTGATGAAGTCCGAAACGTTCGATTCCAACCAAGACTGCGTGGACCGAGCTTTATGACCCGGCGCCGAGTCTTGCTGGAAGGACCATACTTGGTTATTGAACATGGTGATGTTAAGGGGCTTAACTACCTTCTCAAGAATGGTATCTTGATACACTTGTGCCGATGTTTTGATACCTTTTTCACAAAAATATGGCTCAGTCACTCCTTCATAGCTAACACCCCACCAAACCATCACTGAAGTCGGATAATGTCCACGTTGCACTCTGTCGACTAATTGGGAAGCTTCCTTAGAGCTTTGAGCATAAATACGGTCATTTTGTTTGTTAAAATGTTGCTCAATTGTAAAAATTTTCTCATCCGTAAACAAAATTTTTCTGTGACCTCCCTTTGCGTACCGCTTCAGTAGTTGTTTCGATTTTACCACCCTATTCTTCTTTAAATTATCAGTTAAGAAATGGCCAGTGCGTCTCTTATAGGCTGCAAGTCCTAAGTCATCTTTTAAAATACGCGACATGGTTCTAGGTGCTATCTTCATTTCCCGAGATAAAATCTTTTGCTTTCGGACAGGATTTCTTCGAATTCTTTCCCTTACTGCTTTGACCACCTTTTTCGTACGAACACTACGTGGACGGCCAGATCTTTTTCTGTCACAAACAGAGGAGGTCTCATTGTACCTATTAATAGCCCGGTACACAAACATTTTACTAATACCAAGTGTATGGAGAGTTTTAAAAATTGCATTTGGCTCCATACCTACTTTGTGTAATGCTATCACAGCGATTCGGTTCTCTTTATCACCCCACACCATTTTAATATCGCAAAATATTTTACAATGTATTGGCGCCAAAATGAGAAAACACAATGAACAATCGTATAAAAATGACAGATT
>CASGGM010000016.1:0-22675 GCA_949316085.1 Hypercompe scribonia | reverse complement strand
AATACGGCATCCTCCGTAGATTTGCTTTCTCTAAAACCAAATTGAGAATCACTGATAAATTTGTTATTTTCTAGGTATTTAATTACTCTCTTGTTTACAACTTTTTCTAAAATTTTGGAAAGCGTTGACAGAAGAGAGATAGATAGGACGGTAATTACTTGACATCTTTGTTTCACCAGACTTGAAAATTGGACATACTACGGCTTTTTTAAATAGAACTGTAAATTTGCCTGATGTCAAACTTAAATAGATTACACAGAAACGTGGACCGCTTGAGGCAAGAGACATAATGTTTTGTTTCAGTATTTCAGCTGTTATCTTGTCCCACCCAGGAGCACTGCGCGACCTCATAGCCAAAATAATTCCTTTTATTTCCCCTGGATCTGTCAACATAAATGACATTGAATTTAATGGTGCTGTGCCCGTAACTGATTCACGTGACAATTCTGCTTCCGATTTGTTCATTATGTTTAGTATGTCGTTGGCCAATATACTTCCAATGCCAGTAAAGTAGTTGTTGACAAAATTAAGGGACTCTGTAGGAGTGGTGTCTATTTTTAGTAGCTCAATGCATTGTTCTCTTTTTTTCTTCATATCACATACTTCCTTTATAATATTCCATGTTTCTTTTATGTTACCTTTGCATTTACTTAGTTTTTCTTGATAGTATTGTTTTTTTAACGCTTTTATAATATTATTACATGTATTTCTATACTTCTGGTATTTAATTTTTAGATGTATATTATTTGGTGACTGTACTATAGTTTTATGTAGATTATCCCTTTTTCTAATGCATTTGACAATACCGTTTGTAATCCACGGCTTCATTGGCTTAAAACGATTTGATTTTGTAACTATTTGAGCGTGTTCATTGAAATCACATTAATCAATTTGTTTGTTATCATTTCCGAGACAGTATAAACGTCGATGACCTGATAAAGATTATTCCAGGACTCTTCTGATAATAATGTTTTAATTTTATCATAGTTAATTAGCACCTTGTTATGTATAGTATGCCGTTTTTCTATTTGCATGCCATTAATAAATAAAAGTATAGGGCAGGCTCAAAAACGACTGGAGAAAACAGGACATCTAGTTGTCCTCTGATTACATCGAAGTTACTGAAAAAAAAGGAACGTGGTGCTGTCGATTACAGAACGACACATGACAACACGTTCATTATTGCTAAATGGCATGACAATAATATATTCAGTATTGCTTCTAATGCTGTAGGAATAAATCCTAAACAATCTGCCAAACGCTTCTCACAAAGTGAAAGGAGAAACATTGTGACAGAAGAACCACATATGGTGTCCATCTATAACAAATATATGGAAGGAGTGGATCGGTCTGATGAAAATATTTCACATTACTGAATTGGTATACGAGGTAAGAAATGGTACATGCCGTTGCTCACACACATGATTGATCTTGCCGAACATAATGCGTGGCAGTTATATAAAATAAATCATGGAAAACTGGATCATCTTGGCTTTCGCAGAAGGGTAGCAATTGCTTTGATTGAATCAAACAGAAAAAATGCCAAAAGAGGGCCTAGCCGACCCTCCCATCATGAACATGCTGATAGTCGTAAATGTCACAAAAAATGTTTGACACGTTGCAAGAAATGTGATGTTGGAGTGTGTGTCAAGTGTTTTGAAACATATCATTCATAAATAGTGTTAATCTAGTAAATTACATATAACAATGGGTAATATAATCAATAGTTATCTAATAAACTACACTTTTTGATTACATTCTGTTTTGTCATAAATGGTCTTTTATTTCCTCTTATTATCCTACTGTCCTACATATAGGACGGCTGTTTCCCTGAAAGCCTTACACTTAATTTTTTTTTCATAATTTTTTTTATGTTGCATAAGATCTAATAAACTAAATAATGTAACTTTTTTCAAAATTTTCAGAAAATTTTAGTTTCAGGCTTATCTGGGTTAATATTGTGTAGAGTACGTATAACTGCCGCATTGATAGAACGTTGCTAATTGAGTATAGACTATTAGTCGGGAAACATCTTTTTTTAAAATACATTACCTTTAGCAATGCTCGTTGTGACCGTTCTATTTCCATCATTTATGCTTTTCCAGCTAATTTACTAATATAATATAATAGTGAAGATTATACTTTTTTATTTACGCTTTTTATACATATTAGAGTAATCTTTGAATCTCTCGCCGTATATCATAATTAATAAACATATATTTGAAACTTTATGTATACTCCTCAATCACAGAAGATATTATAACAGCATGCAAACATAAGTGTCAAACAACTTTATATAAGAGGGTTATCTCGTAGCCAATGACTTTATAACGTACACCAAAAACACTAAAAGTACTCTAACTTACAGAACTATGTAATTATCGTATCTTATTTTAATACTTATTATGACTGAAAACGTATTCTTATCAATCTATTTTATATGGTCACTCGTTTTCAATTCATTTTACTACTTATTTGCTTCTGGAAAACAACGTACCAGTTTTTACACATTAGAAACTTAAAATAACGTCCAATCAAACACTTCGCATTTTCTAATTGGCTATTAAGCCACGCCCAAATGTTGTTGCGTCGTGTAGCGCGGTTATAAAAGAGGTCACCTTAACTTACGTATTATTATAAATCTCGGAGTCGGAGTCGGAGTCGGGAGTCGGGCAGTCGGGCGGTCGGGCGGTGTCGCGCTGCTCGACACCGGCCTTTTTACTTATTTATTATTATATTAATAGTAGAACCGTAGTATAGTATACCGTAGTATAAAGTAAATAAGTAGTAAAAAGTGAAGTTTACATTATCTAAAGCTCAAATAAATTACATTAACAGAATACCTCTGGTCATCAACTGAAAGGAGAAATCTATCATCGTACTCGTATGTTTTCTAAACAGGTATGTTAAGGAGGATTTCATTGCGGCAGCCCGATCTTTAAAAAAATCTTTGTCGGGCGGTAAGCGACAGGTAAGTGAGTTATTATTATTATAATTATTCTTATGTTTGTTTTCCTTAACTTAACTTCGTAATTATGTTAACTCCTGTACGTTGTTGCTATTTAATTCAATATAAAAGATTGCTCGCTCCCCTACTTGAGTCTATGCTTGTTGTTCGCTTGCACTCTCGCTCACTTACCTGTCGCTCACCGCCCGACAATTTTATTATTTGTAACCATTTGCATTTGTTTTGACATTGAGTTGTGTACTTTGGATCTGATAGGGCTGAATTATTTGCTGTATCTTTATTCTGCTGCTATAACTGCTGCTTTTACATACAAAATTAATGGCTGATACTGTACTTAACATTTACTACCAGAATGTGCGCGGACTCCGTACTAAAACGTTGGATTTCTATCGTGAACTGTGTCTTAACTCATACGACTTAATTTTACTGTGTGAAACTTGTAGCTGTTGGTTTTCCAAACTTTAATAAATAAATAAATAAATAAATAAATATTATAACGTTTGTGTTGATGGTGGTGTATAGGTATGACAGTGACTTTCTGCGTTATCAAGAAACGAATGTGTGTGCCCCGAAAGACACACGCATTCACGAATATATTGTTAGCCCTGAAAAGGGCTGTTGTTTTGTGTCGTTTGTTTCGCGATGACGCTCTACTTCTTCGCTACGGTCGTTTTCTTGGTGGCAGACTTCGACTTGGTGGGTGTGGGTGCGGTCTTCTTAGGTTTAGGTGCCTTTGCTTTCTTCGTGGGTGGTTTCGCGGTCTTCTTGGCCTTGGGAGCGGCGCCGGCCTTCGCTTTGGCCGGAGGGGCGACGGAGGTGCCCGCCTTTTCAGCGGCGGTGATATTTTTAACGGCGCCGGCCGTCTTTTTGTCTTTCGAACGCGACTTTGCCTTCCGTTTTAATTTTCTGCCTTTGCGACGGCCGGACATTTTGCTGCTTGCTGCTTGTGTTGTAAAAAGTAGAAGTTCAGAAACGAACGAATAGGGGGTCGTTGCGTGCGTGCGTGCGTGCGCAACGAACGAGTGCTATAGATTGACTGTTGTGAGACACCGCTCGCGCTGTTCTATTTATACTCTCGTACGGCCCCATAAACTTCCGCCCGCTTAGGGAGCCGTACTTGCGAGAGAGCTAGTGAACGGACGAGCGATTGAGTGCGATAGAAAGAAACGAAGAATAATAATAATAATCTTTATTGACATAAAAATGGGTACACTTCAATTATTGAATACGCTGACACCCGCGCTAGTTAAAACTGTGTTGCAGGTGTCAGTGGCTTCCCCACATACAGGTACAGTTTTACATCGAGTAGATAATTATTACTGTTCACAATAATGAAAATAATTTAAGACTATTTTATAAATGGCATGCTTCTGTGATGACAGATACTCTAACACGTTGGTTGGTATTGGTCAAGTAGTCAGTAAACCAATCATGAGCAATACCCCTTATGCCGATATTCTCCAAACGCGCTAGTAGGATTGGAATGCTGACGGTGTCAAATGCTTTTTGTAAGTCCAAGAAGACTCCTAAACATTTGTCCCCTCGATCTAGGTATGATACTATAGAAGTTGTTAGAGTCAATACGGCATCCTCCGTAGATTTGCTTTCTCTAAAACCAAATTGAGAATCACTGATAAATTTGTTATTTTCTAGGTATTTAATTACTCTCTTGTTTACAACTTTTTCTAAAATTTTGGAAAGCGTTGACAGAAGAGAGATAGATAGGACGGTAATTACTTGACATCTTTGTTTCACCAGACTTGAAAATTGGACATACTACGGCTTTTTTAAATAGAACTGTAAATTTGCCTGATGTCAAACTTAAATAGATTACACAGAAACGTGGACCGCTTGAGGCAAGAGACATAATGTTTTGTTTCAGTATTTCAGCTGTTATCTTGTCCCACCCAGGAGCACTGCGCGACCTCATAGCCAAAATAATTCCTTTTATTTCCCCTGGATCTGTCAACATAAATGACATTGAATTTAATGGTGCTGTGCCCGTAACTGATTCACGTGACAATTCTGCTTCCGATTTGTTCATTATGTTTAGTATGTCGTTGGCCAATATACTTCCAATGCCAGTAAAGTAGTTGTTGACAAAATTAAGGGACTCTGTAGGAGTGGTGTCTATTTTTAGTAGCTCAATGCATTGTTCTCTTTTTTTCTTCATATCACATACTTCCTTTATAATATTCCATGTTTCTTTTATGTTACCTTTGCATTTACTTAGTTTTTCTTGATAGTATTGTTTTTTTAACGCTTTTATAATATTATTACATGTATTTCTATACTTCTGGTATTTAATTTTTAGATGTATATTATTTGGTGACTGTACTATAGTTTTATGTAGATTATCCCTTTTTCTAATGCATTTGACAATACCGTTTGTAATCCACGGCTTCATTGGCTTAAAACGATTTGATTTTGTAACTATTTGAGCGTGTTCATTGAAATCACATTAATCAATTTGTTTGTTATCATTTCCGAGACAGTATAAACGTCGATGACCTGATAAAGATTATTCCAGGACTCTTCTGATAATAATGTTTTAATTTTATCATAGTTAATTAGCACCTTGTTATGTATAGTATGCCGTTTTTCTATTTGCATGCCATTAATAAATAAAAGTATAGGGCAGGCTCAAAAACGACTGGAGAAAACAGGACATCTAGTTGTCCTCTGATTACATCGAAGTTACTGAAAAAAAAGGAACGTGGTGCTGTCGATTACAGAACGACACATGACAACACGTTCATTATTGCTAAATGGCATGACAATAATATATTCAGTATTGCTTCTAATGCTGTAGGAATAAATCCTAAACAATCTGCCAAACGCTTCTCACAAAGTGAAAGGAGAAACATTGTGACAGAAGAACCACATATGGTGTCCATCTATAACAAATATATGGAAGGAGTGGATCGGTCTGATGAAAATATTTCACATTACTGAATTGGTATACGAGGTAAGAAATGGTACATGCCGTTGCTCACACACATGATTGATCTTGCCGAACATAATGCGTGGCAGTTATATAAAATAAATCATGGAAAACTGGATCATCTTGGCTTTCGCAGAAGGGTAGCAATTGCTTTGATTGAATCAAACAGAAAAAATGCCAAAAGAGGGCCTAGCCGACCCTCCCATCATGAACATGCTGATAGTCGTAAATGTCACAAAAAATGTTTGACACGTTGCAAGAAATGTGATGTTGGAGTGTGTGTCAAGTGTTTTGAAACATATCATTCATAAATAGTGTTAATCTAGTAAATTACATATAACAATGGGTAATATAATCAATAGTTATCTAATAAACTACACTTTTTGATTACATTCTGTTTTGTCATAAATGGTCTTTTATTTCCTCTTATTATCCTACTGTCCTACATATAGGACGGCTGTTTCCCTGAAAGCCTTACACTTAATTTTTTTTTCATAATTTTTTTTATGTTGCATAAGATCTAATAAACTAAATAATGTAACTTTTTTCAAAATTTTCAGAAAATTTTAGTTTCAGGCTTATCTGGGTTAATATTGTGTAGAGTACGTATAACTGCCGCATTGATAGAACGTTGCTAATTGAGTATAGACTATTAGTCGGGAAACATCTTTTTTTAAAATACATTACCTTTAGCAATGCTCGTTGTGACCGTTCTATTTCCATCATTTATGCTTTTCCAGCTAATTTACTAATATAATATAATAGTGAAGATTATACTTTTTTATTTACGCTTTTTATACATATTAGAGTAATCTTTGAATCTCTCGCCGTATATCATAATTAATAAACATATATTTGAAACTTTATGTATACTCCTCAATCACAGAAGATATTATAACAGCATGCAAACATAAGTGTCAAACAACTTTATATAAGAGGGTTATCTCGTAGCCAATGACTTTATAACGTACACCAAAAACACTAAAAGTACTCTAACTTACAGAACTATGTAATTATCGTATCTTATTTTAATACTTATTATGACTGAAAACGTATTCTTATCAATCTATTTTATATGGTCACTCGTTTTCAATTCATTTTACTACTTATTTGCTTCTGGAAAACAACGTACCAGTTTTTACACATTAGAAACTTAAAATAACGTCCAATCAAACACTTCGCATTTTCTAATTGGCTATTAAGCCACGCCCAAATGTTGTTGCGTCGTGTAGCGCGGTTATAAAAGAGGTCACCTTAACTTACGTATTATTATAAATCTCGGAGTCGGAGTCGGAGTCGGGAGTCGGGCAGTCGGGCGGTCGGGCGGTGTCGCGCTGCTCGACACCGGCCTTTTTACTTATTTATTATTATATTAATAGTAGAACCGTAGTATAGTATACCGTAGTATAAAGTAAATAAGTAGTAAAAAGTGAAGTTTACATTATCTAAAGCTCAAATAAATTACATTAACAGAATACCTCTGGTCATCAACTGAAAGGAGAAATCTATCATCGTACTCGTATGTTTTCTAAACAGGTATGTTAAGGAGGATTTCATTGCGGCAGCCCGATCTTTAAAAAAATCTTTGTCGGGCGGTAAGCGACAGGTAAGTGAGTTATTATTATTATAATTATTCTTATGTTTGTTTTCCTTAACTTAACTTCGTAATTATGTTAACTCCTGTACGTTGTTGCTATTTAATTCAATATAAAAGATTGCTCGCTCCCCTACTTGAGTCTATGCTTGTTGTTCGCTTGCACTCTCGCTCACTTACCTGTCGCTCACCGCCCGACAATTTTATTATTTGTAACCATTTGCATTTGTTTTGACATTGAGTTGTGTACTTTGGATCTGATAGGGCTGAATTATTTGCTGTATCTTTATTCTGCTGCTATAACTGCTGCTTTTACATACAAAATTAATGGCTGATACTGTACTTAACATTTACTACCAGAATGTGCGCGGACTCCGTACTAAAACGTTGGATTTCTATCGTGAACTGTGTCTTAACTCATACGACTTAATTTTACTGTGTGAAACTTGTAGCTGTTGGTTTTCCAAACTTTAATAAATAAATAAATAAATAAATAAATATTATAACGTTTGTGTTGATGGTGGTGTATAGGTATGACAGTGACTTTCTGCGTTATCAAGAAACGAATGTGTGTGCCCCGAAAGACACACGCATTCACGAATATATTGTTAGCCCTGAAAAGGGCTGTTGTTTTGTGTCGTTTGTTTCGCGATGACGCTCTACTTCTTCGCTACGGTCGTTTTCTTGGTGGCAGACTTCGACTTGGTGGGTGTGGGTGCGGTCTTCTTAGGTTTAGGTGCCTTTGCTTTCTTCGTGGGTGGTTTCGCGGTCTTCTTGGCCTTGGGAGCGGCGCCGGCCTTCGCTTTGGCCGGAGGGGCGACGGAGGTGCCCGCCTTTTCAGCGGCGGTGATATTTTTAACGGCGCCGGCCGTCTTTTTGTCTTTCGAACGCGACTTTGCCTTCCGTTTTAATTTTCTGCCTTTGCGACGGCCGGACATTTTGCTGCTTGCTGCTTGTGTTGTAAAAAGTAGAAGTTCAGAAACGAACGAATAGGGGGTCGTTGCGTGCGTGCGTGCGTGCGCAACGAACGAGTGCTATAGATTGACTGTTGTGAGACACCGCTCGCGCTGTTCTATTTATACTCTCGTACGGCCCCATAAACTTCCGCCCGCTTAGGGAGCCGTACTTGCGAGAGAGCTAGTGAACGGACGAGCGATTGAGTGCGATAGAAAGAAACGAAGAATAATAATAATAATCTTTATTGACATAAAAATGGGTACACTTCAATTATTGAATACGCTGACACCCGCGCTAGTTAAAACTGTGTTGCAGGTGTCAGTGGCTTCCCCACATACAGGTACAGTTTTACATCGAGTAGATAATTATTACTGTTCACAATAATGAAAATAATTTAAGACTATTTTATAAATGGCATGCTTCTGTGATGACAGATACTCTAACACGTTGGTTGGTATTGGTCAAGTAGTCAGTAAACCAATCATGAGCAATACCCCTTATGCCGATATTCTCCAAACGCGCTAGTAGGATTGGAATGCTGACGGTGTCAAATGCTTTTTGTAAGTCCAAGAAGACTCCTAAACATTTGTCCCCTCGATCTAGGTATGATACTATAGAAGTTGTTAGAGTCAATACGGCATCCTCCGTAGATTTGCTTTCTCTAAAACCAAATTGAGAATCACTGATAAATTTGTTATTTTCTAGGTATTTAATTACTCTCTTGTTTACAACTTTTTCTAAAATTTTGGAAAGCGTTGACAGAAGAGAGATAGATAGGACGGTAATTACTTGACATCTTTGTTTCACCAGACTTGAAAATTGGACATACTACGGCTTTTTTAAATAGAACTGTAAATTTGCCTGATGTCAAACTTAAATAGATTACACAGAAACGTGGACCGCTTGAGGCAAGAGACATAATGTTTTGTTTCAGTATTTCAGCTGTTATCTTGTCCCACCCAGGAGCACTGCGCGACCTCATAGCCAAAATAATTCCTTTTATTTCCCCTGGATCTGTCAACATAAATGACATTGAATTTAATGGTGCTGTGCCCGTAACTGATTCACGTGACAATTCTGCTTCCGATTTGTTCATTATGTTTAGTATGTCGTTGGCCAATATACTTCCAATGCCAGTAAAGTAGTTGTTGACAAAATTAAGGGACTCTGTAGGAGTGGTGTCTATTTTTAGTAGCTCAATGCATTGTTCTCTTTTTTTCTTCATATCACATACTTCCTTTATAATATTCCATGTTTCTTTTATGTTACCTTTGCATTTACTTAGTTTTTCTTGATAGTATTGTTTTTTTAACGCTTTTATAATATTATTACATGTATTTCTATACTTCTGGTATTTAATTTTTAGATGTATATTATTTGGTGACTGTACTATAGTTTTATGTAGATTATCCCTTTTTCTAATGCATTTGACAATACCGTTTGTAATCCACGGCTTCATTGGCTTAAAACGATTTGATTTTGTAACTATTTGAGCGTGTTCATTGAAATCACATTAATCAATTTGTTTGTTATCATTTCCGAGACAGTATAAACGTCGATGACCTGATAAAGATTATTCCAGGACTCTTCTGATAATAATGTTTTAATTTTATCATAGTTAATTAGCACCTTGTTATGTATAGTATGCCGTTTTTCTATTTGCATGCCATTAATAAATAAAAGTATAGGGCAGGCTCAAAAACGACTGGAGAAAACAGGACATCTAGTTGTCCTCTGATTACATCGAAGTTACTGAAAAAAAAGGAACGTGGTGCTGTCGATTACAGAACGACACATGACAACACGTTCATTATTGCTAAATGGCATGACAATAATATATTCAGTATTGCTTCTAATGCTGTAGGAATAAATCCTAAACAATCTGCCAAACGCTTCTCACAAAGTGAAAGGAGAAACATTGTGACAGAAGAACCACATATGGTGTCCATCTATAACAAATATATGGAAGGAGTGGATCGGTCTGATGAAAATATTTCACATTACTGAATTGGTATACGAGGTAAGAAATGGTACATGCCGTTGCTCACACACATGATTGATCTTGCCGAACATAATGCGTGGCAGTTATATAAAATAAATCATGGAAAACTGGATCATCTTGGCTTTCGCAGAAGGGTAGCAATTGCTTTGATTGAATCAAACAGAAAAAATGCCAAAAGAGGGCCTAGCCGACCCTCCCATCATGAACATGCTGATAGTCGTAAATGTCACAAAAAATGTTTGACACGTTGCAAGAAATGTGATGTTGGAGTGTGTGTCAAGTGTTTTGAAACATATCATTCATAAATAGTGTTAATCTAGTAAATTACATATAACAATGGGTAATATAATCAATAGTTATCTAATAAACTACACTTTTTGATTACATTCTGTTTTGTCATAAATGGTCTTTTATTTCCTCTTATTATCCTACTGTCCTACATATAGGACGGCTGTTTCCCTGAAAGCCTTACACTTAATTTTTTTTTCATAATTTTTTTTATGTTGCATAAGATCTAATAAACTAAATAATGTAACTTTTTTCAAAATTTTCAGAAAATTTTAGTTTCAGGCTTATCTGGGTTAATATTGTGTAGAGTACGTATAACTGCCGCATTGATAGAACGTTGCTAATTGAGTATAGACTATTAGTCGGGAAACATCTTTTTTTAAAATACATTACCTTTAGCAATGCTCGTTGTGACCGTTCTATTTCCATCATTTATGCTTTTCCAGCTAATTTACTAATATAATATAATAGTGAAGATTATACTTTTTTATTTACGCTTTTTATACATATTAGAGTAATCTTTGAATCTCTCGCCGTATATCATAATTAATAAACATATATTTGAAACTTTATGTATACTCCTCAATCACAGAAGATATTATAACAGCATGCAAACATAAGTGTCAAACAACTTTATATAAGAGGGTTATCTCGTAGCCAATGACTTTATAACGTACACCAAAAACACTAAAAGTACTCTAACTTACAGAACTATGTAATTATCGTATCTTATTTTAATACTTATTATGACTGAAAACGTATTCTTATCAATCTATTTTATATGGTCACTCGTTTTCAATTCATTTTACTACTTATTTGCTTCTGGAAAACAACGTACCAGTTTTTACACATTAGAAACTTAAAATAACGTCCAATCAAACACTTCGCATTTTCTAATTGGCTATTAAGCCACGCCCAAATGTTGTTGCGTCGTGTAGCGCGGTTATAAAAGAGGTCACCTTAACTTACGTATTATTATAAATCTCGGAGTCGGAGTCGGAGTCGGGAGTCGGGCAGTCGGGCGGTCGGGCGGTGTCGCGCTGCTCGACACCGGCCTTTTTACTTATTTATTATTATATTAATAGTAGAACCGTAGTATAGTATACCGTAGTATAAAGTAAATAAGTAGTAAAAAGTGAAGTTTACATTATCTAAAGCTCAAATAAATTACATTAACAGAATACCTCTGGTCATCAACTGAAAGGAGAAATCTATCATCGTACTCGTATGTTTTCTAAACAGGTATGTTAAGGAGGATTTCATTGCGGCAGCCCGATCTTTAAAAAAATCTTTGTCGGGCGGTAAGCGACAGGTAAGTGAGTTATTATTATTATAATTATTCTTATGTTTGTTTTCCTTAACTTAACTTCGTAATTATGTTAACTCCTGTACGTTGTTGCTATTTAATTCAATATAAAAGATTGCTCGCTCCCCTACTTGAGTCTATGCTTGTTGTTCGCTTGCACTCTCGCTCACTTACCTGTCGCTCACCGCCCGACAATTTTATTATTTGTAACCATTTGCATTTGTTTTGACATTGAGTTGTGTACTTTGGATCTGATAGGGCTGAATTATTTGCTGTATCTTTATTCTGCTGCTATAACTGCTGCTTTTACATACAAAATTAATGGCTGATACTGTACTTAACATTTACTACCAGAATGTGCGCGGACTCCGTACTAAAACGTTGGATTTCTATCGTGAACTGTGTCTTAACTCATACGACTTAATTTTACTGTGTGAAACTTGTAGCTGTTGGTTTTCCAAACTTTAATAAATAAATAAATAAATAAATAAATATTATAACGTTTGTGTTGATGGTGGTGTATAGGTATGACAGTGACTTTCTGCGTTATCAAGAAACGAATGTGTGTGCCCCGAAAGACACACGCATTCACGAATATATTGTTAGCCCTGAAAAGGGCTGTTGTTTTGTGTCGTTTGTTTCGCGATGACGCTCTACTTCTTCGCTACGGTCGTTTTCTTGGTGGCAGACTTCGACTTGGTGGGTGTGGGTGCGGTCTTCTTAGGTTTAGGTGCCTTTGCTTTCTTCGTGGGTGGTTTCGCGGTCTTCTTGGCCTTGGGAGCGGCGCCGGCCTTCGCTTTGGCCGGAGGGGCGACGGAGGTGCCCGCCTTTTCAGCGGCGGTGATATTTTTAACGGCGCCGGCCGTCTTTTTGTCTTTCGAACGCGACTTTGCCTTCCGTTTTAATTTTCTGCCTTTGCGACGGCCGGACATTTTGCTGCTTGCTGCTTGTGTTGTAAAAAGTAGAAGTTCAGAAACGAACGAATAGGGGGTCGTTGCGTGCGTGCGTGCGTGCGCAACGAACGAGTGCTATAGATTGACTGTTGTGAGACACCGCTCGCGCTGTTCTATTTATACTCTCGTACGGCCCCATAAACTTCCGCCCGCTTAGGGAGCCGTACTTGCGAGAGAGCTAGTGAACGGACGAGCGATTGAGTGCGATAGAAAGAAACGAAGAATAATAATAATAATCTTTATTGACATAAAAATGGGTACACTTCAATTATTGAATACGCTGACACCCGCGCTAGTTAAAACTGTGTTGCAGGTGTCAGTGGCTTCCCCACATACAGGTACAGTTTTACATCGAGTAGATAATTATTACTGTTCACAATAATGAAAATAATTTAAGACTATTTTATAAATGGCATGCTTCTGTGATGACAGATACTCTAACACGTTGGTTGGTATTGGTCAAGTAGTCAGTAAACCAATCATGAGCAATACCCCTTATGCCGATATTCTCCAAACGCGCTAGTAGGATTGGAATGCTGACGGTGTCAAATGCTTTTTGTAAGTCCAAGAAGACTCCTAAACATTTGTCCCCTCGATCTAGGTATGATACTATAGAAGTTGTTAGAGTCAATACGGCATCCTCCGTAGATTTGCTTTCTCTAAAACCAAATTGAGAATCACTGATAAATTTGTTATTTTCTAGGTATTTAATTACTCTCTTGTTTACAACTTTTTCTAAAATTTTGGAAAGCGTTGACAGAAGAGAGATAGATAGGACGGTAATTACTTGACATCTTTGTTTCACCAGACTTGAAAATTGGACATACTACGGCTTTTTTAAATAGAACTGTAAATTTGCCTGATGTCAAACTTAAATAGATTACACAGAAACGTGGACCGCTTGAGGCAAGAGACATAATGTTTTGTTTCAGTATTTCAGCTGTTATCTTGTCCCACCCAGGAGCACTGCGCGACCTCATAGCCAAAATAATTCCTTTTATTTCCCCTGGATCTGTCAACATAAATGACATTGAATTTAATGGTGCTGTGCCCGTAACTGATTCACGTGACAATTCTGCTTCCGATTTGTTCATTATGTTTAGTATGTCGTTGGCCAATATACTTCCAATGCCAGTAAAGTAGTTGTTGACAAAATTAAGGGACTCTGTAGGAGTGGTGTCTATTTTTAGTAGCTCAATGCATTGTTCTCTTTTTTTCTTCATATCACATACTTCCTTTATAATATTCCATGTTTCTTTTATGTTACCTTTGCATTTACTTAGTTTTTCTTGATAGTATTGTTTTTTTAACGCTTTTATAATATTATTACATGTATTTCTATACTTCTGGTATTTAATTTTTAGATGTATATTATTTGGTGACTGTACTATAGTTTTATGTAGATTATCCCTTTTTCTAATGCATTTGACAATACCGTTTGTAATCCACGGCTTCATTGGCTTAAAACGATTTGATTTTGTAACTATTTGAGCGTGTTCATTGAAATCACATTAATCAATTTGTTTGTTATCATTTCCGAGACAGTATAAACGTCGATGACCTGATAAAGATTATTCCAGGACTCTTCTGATAATAATGTTTTAATTTTATCATAGTTAATTAGCACCTTGTTATGTATAGTATGCCGTTTTTCTATTTGCATGCCATTAATAAATAAAAGTATAGGGCAGGCTCAAAAACGACTGGAGAAAACAGGACATCTAGTTGTCCTCTGATTACATCGAAGTTACTGAAAAAAAAGGAACGTGGTGCTGTCGATTACAGAACGACACATGACAACACGTTCATTATTGCTAAATGGCATGACAATAATATATTCAGTATTGCTTCTAATGCTGTAGGAATAAATCCTAAACAATCTGCCAAACGCTTCTCACAAAGTGAAAGGAGAAACATTGTGACAGAAGAACCACATATGGTGTCCATCTATAACAAATATATGGAAGGAGTGGATCGGTCTGATGAAAATATTTCACATTACTGAATTGGTATACGAGGTAAGAAATGGTACATGCCGTTGCTCACACACATGATTGATCTTGCCGAACATAATGCGTGGCAGTTATATAAAATAAATCATGGAAAACTGGATCATCTTGGCTTTCGCAGAAGGGTAGCAATTGCTTTGATTGAATCAAACAGAAAAAATGCCAAAAGAGGGCCTAGCCGACCCTCCCATCATGAACATGCTGATAGTCGTAAATGTCACAAAAAATGTTTGACACGTTGCAAGAAATGTGATGTTGGAGTGTGTGTCAAGTGTTTTGAAACATATCATTCATAAATAGTGTTAATCTAGTAAATTACATATAACAATGGGTAATATAATCAATAGTTATCTAATAAACTACACTTTTTGATTACATTCTGTTTTGTCATAAATGGTCTTTTATTTCCTCTTATTATCCTACTGTCCTACATATAGGACGGCTGTTTCCCTGAAAGCCTTACACTTAATTTTTTTTTCATAATTTTTTTTATGTTGCATAAGATCTAATAAACTAAATAATGTAACTTTTTTCAAAATTTTCAGAAAATTTTAGTTTCAGGCTTATCTGGGTTAATATTGTGTAGAGTACGTATAACTGCCGCATTGATAGAACGTTGCTAATTGAGTATAGACTATTAGTCGGGAAACATCTTTTTTTAAAATACATTACCTTTAGCAATGCTCGTTGTGACCGTTCTATTTCCATCATTTATGCTTTTCCAGCTAATTTACTAATATAATATAATAGTGAAGATTATACTTTTTTATTTACGCTTTTTATACATATTAGAGTAATCTTTGAATCTCTCGCCGTATATCATAATTAATAAACATATATTTGAAACTTTATGTATACTCCTCAATCACAGAAGATATTATAACAGCATGCAAACATAAGTGTCAAACAACTTTATATAAGAGGGTTATCTCGTAGCCAATGACTTTATAACGTACACCAAAAACACTAAAAGTACTCTAACTTACAGAACTATGTAATTATCGTATCTTATTTTAATACTTATTATGACTGAAAACGTATTCTTATCAATCTATTTTATATGGTCACTCGTTTTCAATTCATTTTACTACTTATTTGCTTCTGGAAAACAACGTACCAGTTTTTACACATTAGAAACTTAAAATAACGTCCAATCAAACACTTCGCATTTTCTAATTGGCTATTAAGCCACGCCCAAATGTTGTTGCGTCGTGTAGCGCGGTTATAAAAGAGGTCACCTTAACTTACGTATTATTATAAATCTCGGAGTCGGAGTCGGAGTCGGGAGTCGGGCAGTCGGGCGGTCGGGCGGTGTCGCGCTGCTCGACACCGGCCTTTTTACTTATTTATTATTATATTAATAGTAGAACCGTAGTATAGTATACCGTAGTATAAAGTAAATAAGTAGTAAAAAGTGAAGTTTACATTATCTAAAGCTCAAATAAATTACATTAACAGAATACCTCTGGTCATCAACTGAAAGGAGAAATCTATCATCGTACTCGTATGTTTTCTAAACAGGTATGTTAAGGAGGATTTCATTGCGGCAGCCCGATCTTTAAAAAAATCTTTGTCGGGCGGTAAGCGACAGGTAAGTGAGTTATTATTATTATAATTATTCTTATGTTTGTTTTCCTTAACTTAACTTCGTAATTATGTTAACTCCTGTACGTTGTTGCTATTTAATTCAATATAAAAGATTGCTCGCTCCCCTACTTGAGTCTATGCTTGTTGTTCGCTTGCACTCTCGCTCACTTACCTGTCGCTCACCGCCCGACAATTTTATTATTTGTAACCATTTGCATTTGTTTTGACATTGAGTTGTGTACTTTGGATCTGATAGGGCTGAATTATTTGCTGTATCTTTATTCTGCTGCTATAACTGCTGCTTTTACATACAAAATTAATGGCTGATACTGTACTTAACATTTACTACCAGAATGTGCGCGGACTCCGTACTAAAACGTTGGATTTCTATCGTGAACTGTGTCTTAACTCATACGACTTAATTTTACTGTGTGAAACTTGTAGCTGTTGGTTTTCCAAACTTTAATAAATAAATAAATAAATAAATAAATATTATAACGTTTGTGTTGATGGTGGTGTATAGGTATGACAGTGACTTTCTGCGTTATCAAGAAACGAATGTGTGTGCCCCGAAAGACACACGCATTCACGAATATATTGTTAGCCCTGAAAAGGGCTGTTGTTTTGTGTCGTTTGTTTCGCGATGACGCTCTACTTCTTCGCTACGGTCGTTTTCTTGGTGGCAGACTTCGACTTGGTGGGTGTGGGTGCGGTCTTCTTAGGTTTAGGTGCCTTTGCTTTCTTCGTGGGTGGTTTCGCGGTCTTCTTGGCCTTGGGAGCGGCGCCGGCCTTCGCTTTGGCCGGAGGGGCGACGGAGGTGCCCGCCTTTTCAGCGGCGGTGATATTTTTAACGGCGCCGGCCGTCTTTTTGTCTTTCGAACGCGACTTTGCCTTCCGTTTTAATTTTCTGCCTTTGCGACGGCCGGACATTTTGCTGCTTGCTGCTTGTGTTGTAAAAAGTAGAAGTTCAGAAACGAACGAATAGGGGGTCGTTGCGTGCGTGCGTGCGTGCGCAACGAACGAGTGCTATAGATTGACTGTTGTGAGACACCGCTCGCGCTGTTCTATTTATACTCTCGTACGGCCCCATAAACTTCCGCCCGCTTAGGGAGCCGTACTTGCGAGAGAGCTAGTGAACGGACGAGCGATTGAGTGCGATAGAAAGAAACGAAGAATAATAATAATAATCTTTATTGACATAAAAATGGGTACACTTCAATTATTGAATACGCTGACACCCGCGCTAGTTAAAACTGTGTTGCAGGTGTCAGTGGCTTCCCCACATACAGGTACAGTTTTACATCGAGTAGATAATTATTACTGTTCACAATAATGAAAATAATTTAAGACTATTTTATAAATGGCATGCTTCTGTGATGACAGATACTCTAACACGTTGGTTGGTATTGGTCAAGTAGTCAGTAAACCAATCATGAGCAATACCCCTTATGCCGATATTCTCCAAACGCGCTAGTAGGATTGGAATGCTGACGGTGTCAAATGCTTTTTGTAAGTCCAAGAAGACTCCTAAACATTTGTCCCCTCGATCTAGGTATGATACTATAGAAGTTGTTAGAGTCAATACGGCATCCTCCGTAGATTTGCTTTCTCTAAAACCAAATTGAGAATCACTGATAAATTTGTTATTTTCTAGGTATTTAATTACTCTCTTGTTTACAACTTTTTCTAAAATTTTGGAAAGCGTTGACAGAAGAGAGATAGATAGGACGGTAATTACTTGACATCTTTGTTTCACCAGACTTGAAAATTGGACATACTACGGCTTTTTTAAATAGAACTGTAAATTTGCCTGATGTCAAACTTAAATAGATTACACAGAAACGTGGACCGCTTGAGGCAAGAGACATAATGTTTTGTTTCAGTATTTCAGCTGTTATCTTGTCCCACCCAGGAGCACTGCGCGACCTCATAGCCAAAATAATTCCTTTTATTTCCCCTGGATCTGTCAACATAAATGACATTGAATTTAATGGTGCTGTGCCCGTAACTGATTCACGTGACAATTCTGCTTCCGATTTGTTCATTATGTTTAGTATGTCGTTGGCCAATATACTTCCAATGCCAGTAAAGTAGTTGTTGACAAAATTAAGGGACTCTGTAGGAGTGGTGTCTATTTTTAGTAGCTCAATGCATTGTTCTCTTTTTTTCTTCATATCACATACTTCCTTTATAATATTCCATGTTTCTTTTATGTTACCTTTGCATTTACTTAGTTTTTCTTGATAGTATTGTTTTTTTAACGCTTTTATAATATTATTACATGTATTTCTATACTTCTGGTATTTAATTTTTAGATGTATATTATTTGGTGACTGTACTATAGTTTTATGTAGATTATCCCTTTTTCTAATGCATTTGACAATACCGTTTGTAATCCACGGCTTCATTGGCTTAAAACGATTTGATTTTGTAACTATTTGAGCGTGTTCATTGAAATCACATTAATCAATTTGTTTGTTATCATTTCCGAGACAGTATAAACGTCGATGACCTGATAAAGATTATTCCAGGACTCTTCTGATAATAATGTTTTAATTTTATCATAGTTAATTAGCACCTTGTTATGTATAGTATGCCGTTTTTCTATTTGCATGCCATTAATAAATAAAAGTATAGGGCAGGCTCAAAAACGACTGGAGAAAACAGGACATCTAGTTGTCCTCTGATTACATCGAAGTTACTGAAAAAAAAGGAACGTGGTGCTGTCGATTACAGAACGACACATGACAACACGTTCATTATTGCTAAATGGCATGACAATAATATATTCAGTATTGCTTCTAATGCTGTAGGAATAAATCCTAAACAATCTGCCAAACGCTTCTCACAAAGTGAAAGGAGAAACATTGTGACAGAAGAACCACATATGGTGTCCATCTATAACAAATATATGGAAGGAGTGGATCGGTCTGATGAAAATATTTCACATTACTGAATTGGTATACGAGGTAAGAAATGGTACATGCCGTTGCTCACACACATGATTGATCTTGCCGAACATAATGCGTGGCAGTTATATAAAATAAATCATGGAAAACTGGATCATCTTGGCTTTCGCAGAAGGGTAGCAATTGCTTTGATTGAATCAAACAGAAAAAATGCCAAAAGAGGGCCTAGCCGACCCTCCCATCATGAACATGCTGATAGTCGTAAATGTCACAAAAAATGTTTGACACGTTGCAAGAAATGTGATGTTGGAGTGTGTGTCAAGTGTTTTGAAACATATCATTCATAAATAGTGTTAATCTAGTAAATTACATATAACAATGGGTAATATAATCAATAGTTATCTAATAAACTACACTTTTTGATTACATTCTGTTTTGTCATAAATGGTCTTTTATTTCCTCTTATTATCCTACTGTCCTACATATAGGACGGCTGTTTCCCTGAAAGCCTTACACTTAATTTTTTTTTCATAATTTTTTTTATGTTGCATAAGATCTAATAAACTAAATAATGTAACTTTTTTCAAAATTTTCAGAAAATTTTAGTTTCAGGCTTATCTGGGTTAATATTGTGTAGAGTACGTATAACTGCCGCATTGATAGAACGTTGCTAATTGAGTATAGACTATTAGTCGGGAAACATCTTTTTTTAAAATACATTACCTTTAGCAATGCTCGTTGTGACCGTTCTATTTCCATCATTTATGCTTTTCCAGCTAATTTACTAATATAATATAATAGTGAAGATTATACTTTTTTATTTACGCTTTTTATACATATTAGAGTAATCTTTGAATCTCTCGCCGTATATCATAATTAATAAACATATATTTGAAACTTTATGTATACTCCTCAATCACAGAAGATATTATAACAGCATGCAAACATAAGTGTCAAACAACTTTATATAAGAGGGTTATCTCGTAGCCAATGACTTTATAACGTACACCAAAAACACTAAAAGTACTCTAACTTACAGAACTATGTAATTATCGTATCTTATTTTAATACTTATTATGACTGAAAACGTATTCTTATCAATCTATTTTATATGGTCACTCGTTTTCAATTCATTTTACTACTTATTTGCTTCTGGAAAACAACGTACCAGTTTTTACACATTAGAAACTTAAAATAACGTCCAATCAAACACTTCGCATTTTCTAATTGGCTATTAAGCCACGCCCAAATGTTGTTGCGTCGTGTAGCGCGGTTATAAAAGAGGTCACCTTAACTTACGTATTATTATAAATCTCGGAGTCGGAGTCGGAGTCGGGAGTCGGGCAGTCGGGCGGTCGGGCGGTGTCGCGCTGCTCGACACCGGCCTTTTTACTTATTTATTATTATATTAATAGTAGAACCGTAGTATAGTATACCGTAGTATAAAGTAAATAAGTAGTAAAAAGTGAAGTTTACATTATCTAAAGCTCAAATAAATTACATTAACAGAATACCTCTGGTCATCAACTGAAAGGAGAAATCTATCATCGTACTCGTATGTTTTCTAAACAGGTATGTTAAGGAGGATTTCATTGCGGCAGCCCGATCTTTAAAAAAATCTTTGTCGGGCGGTAAGCGACAGGTAAGTGAGTTATTATTATTATAATTATTCTTATGTTTGTTTTCCTTAACTTAACTTCGTAATTATGTTAACTCCTGTACGTTGTTGCTATTTAATTCAATATAAAAGATTGCTCGCTCCCCTACTTGAGTCTATGCTTGTTGTTCGCTTGCACTCTCGCTCACTTACCTGTCGCTCACCGCCCGACAATTTTATTATTTGTAACCATTTGCATTTGTTTTGACATTGAGTTGTGTACTTTGGATCTGATAGGGCTGAATTATTTGCTGTATCTTTATTCTGCTGCTATAACTGCTGCTTTTACATACAAAATTAATGGCTGATACTGTACTTAACATTTACTACCAGAATGTGCGCGGACTCCGTACTAAAACGTTGGATTTCTATCGTGAACTGTGTCTTAACTCATACGACTTAATTTTACTGTGTGAAACTTGTAGCTGTTGGTTTTCCAAACTTTAATAAATAAATAAATAAATAAATAAATATTATAACGTTTGTGTTGATGGTGGTGTATAGGTATGACAGTGACTTTCTGCGTTATCAAGAAACGAATGTGTGTGCCCCGAAAGACACACGCATTCACGAATATATTGTTAGCCCTGAAAAGGGCTGTTGTTTTGTGTCGTTTGTTTCGCGATGACGCTCTACTTCTTCGCTACGGTCGTTTTCTTGGTGGCAGACTTCGACTTGGTGGGTGTGGGTGCGGTCTTCTTAGGTTTAGGTGCCTTTGCTTTCTTCGTGGGTGGTTTCGCGGTCTTCTTGGCCTTGGGAGCGGCGCCGGCCTTCGCTTTGGCCGGAGGGGCGACGGAGGTGCCCGCCTTTTCAGCGGCGGTGATATTTTTAACGGCGCCGGCCGTCTTTTTGTCTTTCGAACGCGACTTTGCCTTCCGTTTTAATTTTCTGCCTTTGCGACGGCCGGACATTTTGCTGCTTGCTGCTTGTGTTGTAAAAAGTAGAAGTTCAGAAACGAACGAATAGGGGGTCGTTGCGTGCGTGCGTGCGTGCGCAACGAACGAGTGCTATAGATTGACTGTTGTGAGACACCGCTCGCGCTGTTCTATTTATACTCTCGTACGGCCCCATAAACTTCCGCCCGCTTAGGGAGCCGTACTTGCGAGAGAGCTAGTGAACGGACGAGCGATTGAGTGCGATAGAAAGAAACGAAGAATAATAATAATAATCTTTATTGACATAAAAATGGGTACACTTCAATTATTGAATACGCTGACACCCGCGCTAGTTAAAACTGTGTTGCAGGTGTCAGTGGCTTCCCCACATACAGGTACAGTTTTACATCGAGTAGATAATTATTACTGTTCACAATAATGAAAATAATTTAAGACTATTTTATAAATGGCATGCTTCTGTGATGACAGATACTCTAACACGTTGGTTGGTATTGGTCAAGTAGTCAGTAAACCAATCATGAGCAATACCCCTTATGCCGATATTCTCCAAACGCGCTAGTAGGATTGGAATGCTGACGGTGTCAAATGCTTTTTGTAAGTCCAAG
>CASGGM010000015.1:0-31967 GCA_949316085.1 Hypercompe scribonia | reverse complement strand
TCTTTGGGTACCTACAGCTTAGATGATCCTCTCGTATATGGGGACCACCTTCTTCTCCCGCCATTGGACTCCGAACTTTTAACCCGAGTTCTGCGCTTATGACGTACGAAAATTCTTTAGCGACCTCTAGTGCCTGCTTCGCCTGTGGTAATTACTCTACTGGTTTTATTTTATTTTGTCCTTAGCGAGCATGTTTTGCTCGGAGATTGCGAGGACGAAGTTACACGCGCTCTCGTTTAGTTCTATGGCCGGAATTGTGGTGCCGAGCGACGGAATTTTCACACCCATGGTCGTCACGAGGTAAGTAAGACCACTATCAGACACAATTATTAAATAAACAAAAGTCTAACCCGTCTGGTCAGCGTGGTAGGCTAAAACCTTCTTTCTAAAGAAAGACCTCCAGCAGTGAACTATAAAGACTGTTGGTGATGAAGATAGTGACATAAAGCAAAAGCCAACGTGTAGATACCGTCAAGAAGTTATTGTGATGCTTTAATCATCTTGTAGTCCTCTAATTCGATATCTAGCATTGTACATCATACAAACGGCAATCATTCAGATAATCACTACACATAAGATCCTGATTTTTCTCGAAACCATATTTCTGATTAGTAAACTAGCAAAAGTATATTATAAAGATCACATCTGTTAAAGTTCAATTCCGTTAGAACACTATGAACATGAGTTCTTTAGATTGAATACAAACCCATTTTTATCCCTTCATTTACTGACTAGGTTAACGGAAGTGTTGCGTAAGAGGAGGGTAAATTAACTTAGTTATGTCGACTTAGAAAGAGCAATTGGGTTAATCAAATTCGTGGAAAATAAATACATTCTGTTGCCTGTTTTATACTGCATCATATTAAAACAAGAATTATGTATTTCGAAAGCATTATTGATTTGTATAATTTGGGGTCCGTGTGGTGACGAATTTGGAGTTTCACAACCCATATTTATCCTGGGGCTTTCATAAGAACCGGCTAAGAGAACAAACCACGCAGGATGACATCACTGCAAACAGAAGGAATACGTGACACAAGTTCAATACCAACCCGTCTGGTCAGCGTGGTATAGTAGGCCGGAACTTTCTTTCTAAGGAACCGTCTATGTCCAGCTTTGGACACTATGGGGAGCCTAATAACACATTAAAACCCATTGATGCAGAGGTGATAGTTGTCGTAGTAAGTGTGCAATACAATGCTACGATGACTGTCATGCCTTTTACGTCCCCAAGCGAGGCGTAAAAAAGCATCGTAATAGGCCGCCATAGTGTGGGTCACCATACTATATTGTCACCATTCGCAATGACTATGGTGACTACAACTTTTGGATTCTATTCATGCTTTCCATCAGGCAGAGTGGAGTCACTTTGGCAGGCACTCAGGTAAAAAAAAAAAACGGTCTACCATGTCGATATGTGACACTAGAGTGTAAAGCCGTGAAGTCAGTGGTAAAATCGTGTCTAATCCAAGGTATTTGTGCAATCTAAAGCATTTAATAGTCCACTGTGCTACTCCATGCTGGTTGACCAGGCGGGTTGGTTTAGAATTTGTGTCAATTTTTCTTCTCTTTGTTTCAGCTGTTTCTTGCATAGTTTGCTTCCTTGGTTGACTTTTACGACACCCACGACATGGTTGAGGGTGGTGATATGCCGTATTCTTAATAAACCACATGGACAACGATACAATACAGTTACGAGTCTGTCAGCAAAATTATTGTTCAAGCGTTTAACACAAGTAAATTTCATTAACTTGTGTTAAACGCTTGAACAATAAGTTCGAAAGCAGAAGCCCCGTTATATAATAATATAAAGGAAATCACGCGCAAACCATATTCGTCTATTAATAACAACTAATAAAATCAATGGCAGACCCATTGATTGATTTTTATATGTGAGACCGACGAATTTATTGGTAGCAAACCATTTAACCACTGTGCGAACTGCTGTTGTATGCTTTAAGCTTTGTGTCCTGGATTTTATAGCATAATGTTGGAAGGTGGAGATAAATTAGGTGACATATCCTATTGTAGCTGTTGATGAATGTGTTTAAAACTAAATAAAAAAAAAAAAAAAAAAAAAAATAAATAAATATTTCAGACATTTCACACAACACCGTCTAGCTTCAAACTAAGCAGAGTTTGTGTTATGAAAACTAGATTGACTGACGGAATATTTATATTTTTTTTGTAAATACATACATATTATACATAGAAAACATCCAAACTCCGAAACAAATATTTGCAGATCGTACAAACATTTAGTCCGACTCGGGAATCGAACCCGAGACCTCAAACACAGCAGTCGCATGCGCTACGGCTACGCCATCGAGGCAGTCAAATCTACCTACCTATTTTTTATGAGAGTAACCATACTTTAAATTCCATATTCACTAATCGTTGGGGCACCCCGTCGCAAACCCCGGTGGTCGTAGGTTCTTGGTCTAGATAACATACGAATGTATTAGACCTTTGTAACGTACTCGTTATGTAGGTACACAACGAGTAACGAGTACGTAAGTACAATTCAAAAATCACAAACTCGTTAAAACTACACTCGTTAAAATACACTCGTAACAAATGGGCGTTTAACACTGCTATGTGTATTTTTGGGAACGTAGGCGTGAGCGTTCGCATGTATTCAAAATGAATAAAAGGAATATATAATGACTACGTAGATATGTGTAAAATGTGTCCATATTAATATTGTTTAAACTGTTGAGTATAATTCTTTGTTAAACTCGTCAATCTGTCGCTATCCCAGAAATTACTGGTTTAAACTGTTTTTTTGTAGTTTTGGATTTATAATTTAATGAGAAAGGCAGGCTTACCACGCTATGACTAATAGGAGCCGAGTATTATTGAAAAATGTTGCAATAATGGAGAAAAATTATTTCTTCCGAGAGATGCACACAAGGGTGCGCGAGTCGTTTAGTTCAACAGACGCTGTGACTGAGATAATCTTGGAGGTGATCATCCCATGCTACACTTTCCATTCCGTTACATAGGTAGGAAAAATCGGCTCTTCAGTCATTGAAAGTAGAAAATGTTCATAAACTAATAGAAACACTTAGACTATGGGAACAGCGGCATACAATAGGAAATGAAAGGGAAATTCAACTCTCAGCCTTAGACGCTACAAAACTTTCATTGTATTTAGTTGTTGTATAATTTCATCAAATTATTTTTTAGATATATTCGGGATGACGACGAGTTTATCTATAGATATAATACTAAAAAAATACTTGCCTTGACCAACAAATTCATCAATGCAGAGCCTAAACCGCTGAGGTAATTTAAAGCGGTAAAATAAAAGGTAAGTAAGTTAGTCATTTTCAAAGTTAGAAACACGTAATAATCACGGGATCAAGAAACGGGCAAAAGCTCACCACAATACGCTGTTCCCATTATTAGGCCATCACAAATCAGCGAGACTTTCTATTGACGGATATCTTAACAAATGTTCTCAAACATCTGGATAATGTATTTACTGGACTAACAAATGTATAGAAATGACGTCTTTCAACTTTGAGTCACGTGGTAAAACAAAATATTAGTAAATAACACAAGAGAACAAAAGCGTCAGCAATTACAGAAAGAGAATCGACACAAAACACTAGCATCTTGGCCTAAGAGGGCAGAACAGGCATCATACGCAGGTATGCTACTGGTCATTCGGGCTAGCTCTGCCACTAGCCACATACTTACCGTCCAAACATCTTATTTTGAAAAGACAACACGCCCGCGCTATAAATAAATTCTGTGTCGCGGCGGACTTTACAAACATACAAGAAACGGATACAAAGAACACCCAGACACAGAACAAAAATTTGTGGATCACACAAAGCGTTGTGCTACGTAGGGTTTGAACCCTCAACACTCAGAGCAGTAGGGAGCAGCGTGGCGACCGCTTAAATCATTAAGATAACCGTGCAGGCACAATTAATATATTACATATAACACTGACAGTAAATCCAACTATGAAAACTTAAAAGGGATATCATCATCATCATCATCATCACTATGATCATCAACAGCCTTCAACTGTTCACTGCTGAGCACAGACCTCTCTTTAGCAAGAAGGTTAGGGGTTTCAATATAATTCTATTTCTCTTTTATTTTGTAAGACAACTCCCTCAGTAGGTATACGTTTTGTTACATGTTAAGTATACCCTACAAACATACACGAAACAGGCACAAAGACACCCTGACTCAGAACAATTAGATCGCACAAAATGTTGTCCCATATAATAAACCGAGCCATAACGGTCAGCTCACTTGAAAGTGGAGAGGTTACCGCTTAAACCACTATACCACAGTGGCTATAGTAGGAAGGCGTAGGGATAAAGCTTTGAAAAAAAATAAAAGTGGCAAAAAACAATGAATATTACAGCCACAAGTTTTCTTCCCTCGATTTCACTTCTCCCCCAGAAGTGAAATCGAGGGAAGGAAACGCATTCCTTTAATAGTTATTGTTTGGCGGGCCCCTCCCCCGGGTGCAACGTTTCCCAAATACCAGTCTTATAGAGACACGCTTGCCCGTGGTGAGGCTCACGAGTTTCCAGACACGGTAGGCTTTTGTATTAGTCCCCACAAATCGCTAACAACCGGTCTCTCTTGAAAGAGTGACGTGAAAGCGCCCCAAACGCCTATACTTTACCCAGAGGAGGAAGATAATAGTTTCAGAAACAGACTACAGAGGGCCTTGTATGAAGTTTGTTTCACATGGACTCGATCGCGACGGCGACCGTATTTGACGTTGTGATTAGCCGAACTAAACTCTTCAAGAATCACAACGTCAAACACGCTCGCCGTTGAGAGCGAGTTGATGTGAAGCAAACTCCCTCTAAGGCCCTCACAGAAATGTGACTCCCGGGTTTTGGAGTCTGTTTCGTGTGCCACAGACTTTAGGTCTTGTAAAGTCTGATACACTGCAGCGTCCGAGGCCAGTCAGGATCGCTATCCAACGGACTGGCTACAATCTGTGGGTCGGTCAATGAAGACACCCAGGGGGAGACCATCATACTAATCTCAGCACTCATATATATACTTATTGTCTTTGAAAACTTCAATAACGCGATTTAGGACTAAAAAGTTAAGCCACGTTTTCTCATTAATGGTTTACTTTTTATTAAATTTACTTACTACATCTTATTAGAAGTATTTGTATTGTTTATATCATAAATAAATTGTCTGTGGTTTTAGTCAGGAATTTTAAGAAAATCAGTGCAAAATATTTCTGTAAATGAACCAATAAACATCGAGCATCATCGGGGAATCCCCTTGCAATACACGTTCTGAATATAAATACTCATATTACAAAACTGAAGTGTTTGTGTGATCGTTTGTTTAATTCTAAATTTAAACGTTCTATTTATCCAGGTGCCTCATGTATTATTTGAAGGTAATAAAACCTAGGTTATATATACATATTTATAGCCATATAAGGTTATACACTCTCCAAATGACACCAGTACAGTCAGTTAGTTTAAACATTAATTAGTAGCGTACTTCACACTTTTCTAAATTAAATAGATATTAACCCTTCAAAGTCAGATAAGCGAAATGTGTGGTCTGAAATTAAGTGAAACACGGGCAAAACCACATGTCGCACCTTGTTAGTCGAGTATCATGATAAGACTTTATCGTAATTATCAGATTAAACATGCAATCTTTAATATGTAAGCTGATTATTGATATGTATGATGAAATACACAGTTTTTAACCGACTCCAGTAAAAAAAGGAGGTTTCATTAAATCTTTTAGTAGCTATTACTCAAGGATATGTTTGATTGAACATTAGCTATCGTTTACCCGACTACAGCGAAGCCAAAAGGAAAGGCAATCATAGCTGTCTATGTATGCTTGTAAGTTCCATCGTAGCACCTTATGGCGACTTCCACATTACAACCCAAACAAAAATATACAAAAGCGCCATCTAGCGAAGATACATTGAACTACGTAGTGTGATGAACTACTATCCTGTATCGCGAAACAGAGATTCGAGTGGCAATTAACATATATACAACATCCCAATATCAACCGTTGGGCCGTGGCCTGCCAGGCATGATCACCTCACCTGGTCGGAGGATCCTCCCTTTGTGTCGGAGGGACATGATACTCATCCCTCCACACACCTAAACTACTGAATCAATTATAAGGAATGAGGTGTCAATAGATTCATAATAAAAGCCCTGGTGATACAGGTTTTTTAAATTTTATTAAAAGTCTTTACGTAATCGAGCTGTAGTAGTTTAAACTATTTCTTTTACCTAAGTGGAATCTATATTTCCATTTCTATTATATCTGTTTGAGTGCACGGATGGCGTAGTGGTTAAAACGATCGCCACACCGCTCTCTACTGCGCTGTTTAAACCTTACATGGGTCAACACTTTGTGTTATCCACAAATTGTTGTTCTGAGTTTGGGTGTTCTGTGTTCGTTTATAAGTTCAACCGCGACACAGGATATATTCCTAATGTGGACATTGTGTTTTAAAAATCTACAGCTATTAATTGTAACTATAGGTTTGCTTTCAGCTCTTGTGAATGATAAATAATTAGTAAACTTCACCTTCGCTGAATATTTATTTTGTTGTAAACGCCTATTGTAAATTACTAGCAACATTTATCAAATCAATGTAACGTAATGTAGTAATATATTAAGAATATGAAGAGTCTCTCATCCCGTGGCTGTCGTAAGAATTGCTTAAGGAAGCTGATTACGCAGGTTTATAGCACCACAAAGGGAAGTTCAAGAACAAACCCTACATCAATTGTCAAATGATCAACTGAAGTAAATTCTGATCATCTTTTTCTTTACGTCAATTCTGGCTTAGTCTAATATACATCATCATCAACCTATTATAATCCACTGCTGGACATAGGCGTCTCCCCTTGCACGCCACTCTGGTTGATTTTGGAATTCTTGCATCCAACTTCTGCCAGCCGTCTTGTGAAACACGCCCCTCCACCTGGTCTGTGGGTGTCCTACACTACGTCTGCCGAGATGCGGTCCCCATTCATTCAATAGTGTATAAGATAAGGTGGTATGACGACCTGGTGAAGGTCGTGGGATGCTGCTGGATGCGGGTGGCACGGAACCGGTTGTTGTGGAGAACCTTGGGGGAGGTCTATGTCCAGCAGTGGACGTATTTTGGCTGAGATGATGATGATGATGAATTAGATAAGAAAACTATTTTTCTATTACAAGTTATTGTGTTTAAAAATATTTTTTAGATAAAAATGGTTGAATGAGCGTTTGCTATTTACTTTATTAAGGCGTATATTTTTTCTCGAAAAAAAATTCCTGGTATCCTATTTCTTCTTTGGGTATCTACAGCTTAGATGATCCTCTCGTATATGGGAACCACCTTCTTCTCCCGCCATTGGACTCCGAACTTTTAACCCGAGTTCTGCGCTTATGACGTACGGAAATTCTTTAGCGACCTCTAGTGCCTGCTTCGCCTGTGGTAATTACTCTCCTGGTTTTATTTTATTTTGTCCTTAGCGAGCATGTTTTGCTCGCAGAATGCGAGGACGGAGTTACACGCGCTCTCGTTTAGTTCTATGGCCGAAATTGTGGTGCCGAGCGACGGAATTTTCACACCCATGGTCGTCACGAGGTAAGTAAGACCACTATCAGACACAATTATTAAATAAACAAAAGTCTAACCCGTCTGGTCAGCGTGGTAGGCTAAAACCTTCTTTCTAAAGAAAGACCTCCAGCAGTGAACTATAAAGACTGTTGGTGATGAAGATAGTGACATAAAGCAAAAGCCAACGTGTAGATACCGTCAAGAAGTTATTGTGATGCTTTAATCATCTTGTAGTCCTCTAATTCGATATCTAGCATTGTACATCATACAAACGGCAATCATTCATATAATCATTACACATAAGATCCTGGTTTTTCTCGAAACCATATTTCTGATTAGTAAACTAGCAAAAGTGTATTATGAAGATCACATCCATTAAAGTTCAATTTGGCTAGAACACTATGAATATGAGTTCTTTAGATAGAATACAAACCCGTTTTTGTCCCTTCATTTATTGACTAGGTTAACGGAAGTGTTGCGTAAGACGTGGCTAAATTAACTTAGCTTTGCCGACTGAGAAAGAGCAATTGGGTTTATCAAATTCAGGGAAAGTGAATACATACTGTTGCCTGTTTTATACTGCATCATATTAAAACAAGAATTATGTATTTCGAAAGCATTATTGATTTGTATAATTTGGGGTCCGTGTGGTGACGAATTTGGAGTTTCACAACCCCTATTTATCCTGGGGCTTTCATAAGAACCGGCTAAGAGAACAAACCACGCAGGATGACATCACTGCAAACAGAAGGAATACGTGACACAAGTTCAATACCAACCCGTCTGGTCAGCGTGGTATAGCAGGCCGGAACTTTCTTTCTAAGGAACCGTCTATGTCCAGCTTTGGACACTATGGGGGGGCCTAATAACGCATTAAAACCCATTGATGCAGAGGTGATAGTTGTCGTAGTAAATGTATGCAATACAATGCTACGATGACTGTCATGCCTTTTACGTCCCCAAGCGAGGCGTAAAAAAGCATCTTAATAGGCCGCCATAGTGTGGGTCACCATACTACATTGTCACCATTCGCAATGACTATGGTGACTACAACTTTTGGATTCTATTCATGCTTTCCATCAGGCAGAGTGGAGTCACTTTGGTAGGCACTCAGGTAAAAAAAAAAAAAACGGTCTACCATGTCGATATGTGACACTAGAGTGTAAAGCCGTGAAGTCAGTGGTAAAATCGTGTCTAATCCAAGGTATTTGTGCAATCTAAAGCATTTAATAGTCCACTGTGCTACTCCATTCTGATTGACCAGGCGGGTTGGTTTAGAATTTGTGTCAATTTTTCTTCTCTTTGTTTCAGCTGTTTCTTGCATAGTTTGCTTCCTTGGTTGACTTTTACGACACCCACGACATGGTTGAGGGTGGTGATATTCCGTATTCTTAATAAACCACATGGACAACGATACAATACAGTTACGAGTCTGTCAGCAAAATTATTGTTCAAGCGTTTAACACAAGTAAATTTCATTAACTTGTGTTAAACGCTTGAACAATAAGTTCGAAAGCAGAAGCCCCGTTATATAATAATATAAAGGAAATCACGCGCAAACCATACCCGTCTATTAATAACAACTAATAAAATCAATGGCAGACCCATTGATTGATTTTTATATGTGAGACCGACGAATTTATTGGTAGCAAACCATTTAACCACTGTGCGAACTGCTGTTGTATGCTTTAAGCTTTGTGTCCTGGATTTTATAGCATAATGTTGGTAGGTGGAGATAAATTAGGTGACATATCCTATTGTAGCTGTTGATGAATGTGTTTAAAACTAAATAAAAAAAAAAAAAAAAAAAATAATAAATAAATATTTCAGACATTTCACACAACACCGTCTAGCTTCAAACTAAGCAGAGTTTGTGTTATGAAAACTAGATTGACTGACGGAATACTTATATTTTTTTTGTAAATACATACATATTATACATAGAAAACATCCAAACTCCGAAACAAATATTTGCAGATCGTACAAACATTTAGTCCGACTCGGGAATCGAACCCGAGACCTCAAACACAGCAGTCGCATGCGCTACGGCTACGCCATCGAGGCAGTCAAATCTACCTACCTATTTTTTATGAGAGTAACCATACTTTAAATTCCATATTCACTAATCGTTGGGGCACCCCGTCGCAAACCCCGGTGGTCGTAGGTTCTTGGTCTACATAACATACGAATGTATTAGACCTTTGTAACGTACTCGTTATGTAGGTACACAACGAGTAACGAGTACGTAAGTACAATTCAAGAATCACAAACTCGTTAAAACTACACTCGTTAAAATACACTCGTAACAAATGGGCGTTTAACACTGCTATGTGTATTTTTGGGAACGTAGGCGTGAGCGTTTGCATGTATTCAAAATGAATAAAAGGAATATATAATGACTACGTAGATATGTGTAAAATGTGTCCATATTAATATTGTTTAAACTGGTGAGTATAATTCTTTGTTAAACTCGTCAATCTGTCGCTATCCCAGAAATTACTGGTTTAAACTGTTTTTTTTTAGTTTTGGATTTATAATTTAATGAGAAAGGCTTACCACGTTATGACTAATAGGAGCCGAGTATTATTGAAAAATGTTGCAATAATGGAGAAAAATTATTTCTTCCGAGAGATGCACACAAGGGTGCGCGAGTCGTTTAGTTAAACAGACGCTGTGACTGAGATAATCTTAGAGGTGATCATCCCATGCTACACTTTCCATTCCGTTACATAGGTAGGAAAAATCGGCTCTTCAGTCATTGAAAGTAGAAAATGTTCATAAACTAATAGAAACACTTAGACTATGGGAACAGCGGCATACAATAGAAAATGAAAGGGAAATTCAACTCTCAGCCTTAGACGCTACAAAACTTTCATTGTATTTAGTTGTTGTATAATTTCATCAAATTATTTTGTAGATATATTCGGGATGACCACGAGTTTATCTTTAGATATAATACTAAAAAAATACTTGCCTTGACCAACAAATTCATCAATGCAGAGCCTAAACAGCTGAGGTAATTTACAGGGGTAAAATAAAAGGTAATAAGGATTTCAGTATGAACGGCCCGGCTCGACCGGGGCAGTACTACCCTCCCACAGAAGATCAACCTAAAGCGACAACATCCGTGCTGTCGTGTTTCGTTGGTGAGTGCGAGACCGGAGGCCCATTGATGCAGGGGTGACAGTTGTCGTAGAAAGTGTGTGCAATACAATGCTACGATGACTGTCATGCCATTTACGTCCCCAAGTGAGGCGTAAAAAAGCATATTAATAGGCCACCATAGTTTGGGTCACCATACTACATTGTCAGCATTGGCAATGACTATGGTGACTACAACTTTTGGATTCTATTCATGCTTTCCACCAGGCAGAGTAGAGTCACTTTGGCAGGCTCTCAAATAAAAAAGACAAAAAAGGTAGAGGTGAGTCATTTCCAAAGTTAGAAACACGTAATAATCACGCGAGCAAGAAGCGGGCAAAGGCTACTAACTCGAACACAGTACACTGTTCCTATTATTAGGTCAAATGTTAACAATTTCTTGGCCCACCCTATATATAACATACATAGAAGCATCCAGACAATTATACCTTAATATTTAGACTACCCCCCTAGCTAAGTTGACACTCTACAAACGTAAAAGTTATTTTAAAACTAACAAATGGGAATGACGTCTCTTAGCCCTGAGTCACGTGGTAAAACAAAATATTAGTAAATAACACAAGAGAACAAAAGCGTCAGCAATTACAGAAAGAGAATCGACACAAAACACTAGCATCTTGGCCTAAGAGGGCAGAACAGGCATCATACGCAGGTATGCTACTGGTCATTCTGGCTAGCTCTGCCACTAGCCACATACTTACCGTCAAAACATCTTATTTTGAAAAGACAACACGCCCGCGCTATAAATAAATTCTGTGTCGCGGGGGACTTTACAAACATACAAGAAACGGATACAAAGAACACCCAGACACAGAACAAAAATTTGTGGATCACACAAAGCGTTGTGCTACGTAGGGTTTGAACCCTCAACACTCAGAGCAGTAGGGAGCAGCGTGGCGACCGCTTAAATCATTAAGATAACCGTGCAGGCACAATTAATATATTACATATAACACTGACAGTAAATCCAACTATGAAAACTTAAAAGGGATATCATCATCATCATCATCATCACTATGATCATCAACAGCCTTCAACTGTTCACTGCTGAGCACAGACCTCTCTTTAGCAAGAAGGTTAGGGGTTTCAATATAATTCTATTTCTCTTTTATTTTGTAAGACAACTCCCTCAGTAGGTATACGTTTTGTTACATGTTAAGTATACCTTACAAACATACACGAAACAGGCACAAAGACATCCTGACTCAGAACAATTAGATCGCACAAAATGTTGTCCCATATAATAAACCGAGCCATAACGGTCAGCTCACTTGAAAGTGGAGAGGTTACCGCTTAAACCACTATACCACAGTGGCTATAGTAGGAAGGCGTAGGGATAAAGCTTTGAAAAAAAATAAAAGTGGCAAAAAACAATGAATATTACAGCCACAAGTTTTCTTCCCTCGATTTCACTTCTCCCCCAGAAGTGAAATCGAGGGAAGGAAACGCATCCCTTTAATAGTTATTGTTTGGCGGGCCCCTCCCCCGGGTGCTACGTTTCCCAAATACCAGTCTTATGGAGACACGCTTGCCCGTGGTGAGGCTCACGAGTTTCCAGACACGGTAGGCTTTTGTATTAGTCCCCACAAATCGCTAACAACCGGTCTCTCTTGAAAGAGTGACGTGAAAGCGCCCCAAACGCCTATACTTTACCCAGAGGAGGAAGATAATAGTTTCAGAAACAGACTACAGAGGGCCTTGTATGAAGTTTGTTTCACATGGACTCGATCGCGACGGCGACCGTATTTGACGTTGTGATTAGCCGAACTAAACTCTTCAAGAATCACAACGTCAAACACGCTCGCCGTTGAAAGCGAGTTGATGTGAAGCAAACTCCCTCTAAGGCCCTCACAGAAATGTGACTCCCGGGTTTTGGAGTCTGTTTCGTGTGCCACAGACTTTAGGTCTTGTAAAGTCTGATACACTGCAGCGTCCGAGGCCAGTCAGGATCGCTATCCAACGGACTGGCTACAATCTGTGGGTCGGTCAATGAAGACACCCAGGGGGAGACCAACATACTAATCTCAGCACTCATATATATACTTATTGTCTTCGAAAACTTCAATAACGCGATTTAGGATTCAAAAGTTAAGCCGTGTTTTCTTATTAATGGCTTACTTTTTATTAAATTTACTTACTATATCTTATTAGAAGTATTTGTATTGTTTATATTATAAATAAATTGTCTGTGGTTTTAGTCAGGAATTTTAAGAAAATCAGTGCAAAATATTTCTGTAAATGAACCAATAAACATCGAGCATCATCGGGGAATCCCCTTGCAATACACGTTCTGAATATAAATACTCATATTACAAAACTGAAGTGTTTGTGTGATCGTTTGTTTAATTCTAAATTTAAACGTTCTATTTATCCAGGTGCCTCATGTATTATTTGAAGGTAATAAAACCTAGGTTATATATACATATTTATAGCCATATAAGGTTATACACTCTCCAAATGACACCAGTACAGTCAGTTAGTTTAAACATTAATTAGTAGCGTACTTCACACTTTTCTAAATTAAATAGATATTAACCCTTCAAAGTCAGATAAGCGAAATGTGTGGTCTGTAATTAAGTGAAACACGGGCAAAACCACATGTCGCACCTTGTTAGTCGAGTATCATGATAAGACTTTATCGTAATTATCAGATTAAACATGCAATCTTTAATATGTAATCTGATTATTGATATGTATGATGAAATACACAGTTTTTAACCGACTCCAGTAAAAAAAGGAGGTTTCATTAAATCTTTTAGTAGCTATTACTCAAGGATATGTTTGATTAAACATTAGCTATCGTTTACCCGACTACAGCGAAGCCAAAAGGAAAGGCAATCATAGCTGTCTATGTATGCTTGTAAGTTCCATCGTAGCACCTTATGGCGACTTCCACAGTACAACCCAAACAAAAATATACAAGAGCGCCATCTAGCGAAGATACATTGAACTACGTAGTGTGATGAACTACTATCCTGTATCGCGAAACAGAGATTCGAGTGGCAATTAACATATATACAACATCTCAATATTAACCGTTGGGCCGTGGCCTTCCAGGCATGATCACTTCACCTGGTCGGAGGATCCTCCCTTTGTGTCGGAGGGACATGATACTCATCCCTCCACACACCTAAACTACTGAATCAATTATAAGGAATGAGGTGTCAATAGATTCATAATAAAAGCCCTGGTGATACAGGTTTTTTAAATTTTATTAAAAGTCTTTACGTAATCGAGCTGTAGTAGTTTAAACTATTTCTTTTACCTAAGTGGAATCTATATTTCCATTTCTATTATATCTGTTTGAGTGCACGGATGGCGTAGTGGTTAAAGCGGTCGCCACGCCGCTCTCTACTGCGCTGTTTAAACCTTACATGGGTCAACACTTTGTGTTATCCACAAATTGTTGTTCTGAGTTTGGGTGTTCTGTGTTCGTTTGTAAGTTCAACCGCGACACAGGATATATTCCTAATGTGGATGTTGTGTTTTAAAAATCTACAGCTATTAATTGTAACTATAGGTTTGCTTTCAGCTCTTGTGAATGATAAATAATTAGTAAACTTCACCTTCGCTGAATATTTATTTTGTTGTAAACGCCTATTGTAAATTACTAGCAACATTTATCAAATCAATGTAACGTAATGTAGTAATATATTAAGAATATGAAGAGTCTCTCATCCCGTGGCTGTCGTAAGAATTGCTTAAGGAAGCTGATTACGCAGGTTTATAGCACCACAAAGGGAAGTTCAAGAACAAACCCTACATCAATTGTCAAATGATCAACTGAAGTAAATTCTGATCATCTTTTTCTTTACGTCAATTCTGGCTTAGTCTAATATACATCATCATCAACCTATTATAATCCACTGCTGGACATAGGCGTCTCCCCTTGCACACCACTCTGGTTGATTTTGGAATTCTTGCATCCAACTTCTGCCAGCCATCTTGTGAAACACGCCCCTCCACCTGGTCTGTGGGCGTCCTACACTACGTCTGCCGAGATGCGGTCCCCATTCATTCAATAGTGTATAAGATAAGGTGGTATGACGACCTGGTGAAGGTCGTGGGATGCTGCTGGATGCGGGTGGCACGGAACCGGTTGTTGTGGAGAACCTTGGGGGAGGTCTATGTCCAGCAGTGGACGTATTTTGGCTGAGATGATGATGATGATGAATAAGATAAGAAAACTATTTTTCTATTACAAGTTATTGTGTTTAAAAATATTTTTTGGATAAAAATGGTTGAATGAGCGTTTGCTATTCACTTTATTAAGGCGTATATTTTTTCTCGAAAAGAAATTCCTAGTTTTCTATTTCTTCTTTGGGTACCTACAGCTTAGATGATCCTCTCGTATATGGGGACCACCTTCTTCTCCCGCCATTGGACTCCGAACTTTTAACCCGAGTTCTGCGCTTATGACGTACGGAAATTCTTTAGCGACCTCTAGTGCCTGCTTCGCCTGTGGTAATTACTCTCCTGGTTTTATTTTATTTTGTCCTTAGCGAGCATGTTTTGCTCGGAGATTGCGAGGACGGAGTTACACGCGCTCTCGTTTAGTTCTATGGCCGGAATTGTGGTGCCGAGCGACGGAATTTTCACACCCATGGTCGTCACGAGGTAAGTAAGACCACTATCAGACACAATTATTAAATAAACAAAAGTCTAACCCGTCTGGTCAGCGTGGTAGGCTAAAACCTTCTTTCTAAAGAAAGACCTCCAGCAGTGAACTATAAAGACTGTTGGTGATGAAGATAGTGACATAAAGCAAAAGCCAACGTGTAGATACCGTCAAGAAGTTATTGTGATGCTTTAATTATCTTGTAGTCCTCTAATTCGATGTCTAGCATTCTACATCATACAACCGGCAATCATTCATATAATCATTACACATAAGATCCTGGTTTTTCTCGAAACCATATTTCTGATTAGTAAACTAGCAAAAGTGTATTATGAAGATCACATCCATTAAAGTTCAATTTGGCTAGAACACTATGAATATGAGTTCTTTAGATAGAATACAAACCCGTTTTTGTCCCTTCATTTATTGACTAGGTTAACGGAAGTGTTGCGTAAGACGAGGGTAAATTAACTTAGCTTTGCCGACTGAGAAAGAGCAATTGGGTTTATCAAATTCAGGGAAAGTGAATACATACTGTTGCCTGTTTTATACTGCATCATATTAAAACAAGAATTATGTATTTCGAAAGCATTATTGATTTGTATACTTTGGGGTCCGTGTGGTGACGAATTTGGAGTTTCACAACCCATATTTATCCTGGGGCTTTCATAAGAACCGGCTAAGAGAACAAACCACGCAGGATGACATCACTGCAAACAGAAGGAATACGTGACACAAGTTCAATACCAACCCGTCTGGTCAGCGTGGTATAGCAGGCCGGAACTTTCTTTCTAAGGAACCGTCTATGTCCAGCTTTGGACACTATGGGGGGGCCTAATAACGCATTAAAACCCATTGATGCAGGGGTGATAGTTGTCGTAGTAAATGTGTGCAATACAATGCTACGATGACTGTCATGCCTTTTACGTCCCCAAGCGAGGCGTAAAAAAGCATCTTAATAGGCCGCCATAGTGTGGGTCACCATACTACATTGTCAGCATTCGCAATGACTATGGTGACTACAACTTTTGGATTCTATTCATGCTTTCCATCAGGCAGAGAGGAGTCACTTTGGCAGGCTCTCAGGTAAAAAAAAAAAAACGGGCTACCATGTCGATATGTGACACTAGAGTGTAAAGCCGTGAAGTCAGTGGTAAAATCGTGTCTAATCCAAGGTATTTGTGCAATCTAAAGCATTTAATAGTCCACTGTGCTACTCCATGATGGTTGACCAGGCGGGTTGGTTTAGAATTTGTGTCAATTTTTCTTCTCTTTGTTTCAGCTGTTTCTTGCATAGTTTGCTTCCTTGGTTGACTTTTACGACACCCACGACATGGTTGAGGGTGGTGATATTCCGTATTCTTAATAAACTACATGGACAACGATACAATACAGTTACGAGTCTGTCAGCAAAATTATTGTTCAAGCGTTTAACACAAGTAAATTTCATTAACTTGTGTTAAACGCTTGAACAATAAGTTCGAAAGCAGAAGCCCCGTTATATAATAATATAAAGGAAATCACGCGCAAACCATATTCGTCTATTAATAACAACTAATAAAATCAATGGCAGACCCATTGATTGATTTTTATATGTGAGACCGACGAATTTATTGGTAGCAAACCATTTAACCACTGTGCGAACTGCTGTTGTATGCTTTAAGCTTTGTGTCCTGGATTTTATAGCATAATGTTGGAAGGTGGAGATAAATTAGGTGACATATCCTATTGTAGCTGTTGATGAATGTGTTTAAAACTAAATAAAAAAAAAAAAAAATAATAATAATAAATAAATATTTCAGACATTTCACACAACACCGTCTAGTTACAAACTAAGCAGAGTTTGTGTTATGAAAACTAGATTAACTGACGGAATACTTATATTTTTTTTGTAAATACATACATATTATACATAGAAAACATCCAAACTCCGAAACAAATATTTGCAGATCGTACAAACATTTAGTCCGACTCGGGAATCGAACCCGAGACCTCAAACACAGCAGTCGCATGCGCTACGGCTACGCCATCGAGGCAGTCAAATCTACCTACCTATTTTTTATGAGAGTAACCATACTTTAAATTCCATATTCACTAATCGTTGGGGCACCCCGCCGCAAACCCCGGTGGGGTAACGGCCCGAGGGGGTTTCCACACGTTAAAAAAAAAAAGAAAAAAAATACACTAAGAAACTTACAGCTTTGATAACATATCGTATGTCTGGCCGTCGTAGGTTCTTGGTCTACATAACATACGAATGTATTAGACCTTTGTAACGTACTCGTTATGTAGGTACACAACGAGTAACGAGTACGTAAGTACAATTCAAGAATCACAAACTCGTTAAAACTACACTCGTAACAAATGGGCGTTTAACACTGCTATGTGTATTTTTGGGAACGTAGGCGTGAGCGTTTGCATGTATTCAAAATGAATAAAAGGAATATATAATGACTACGTAGATATGTGTAAAATGTGTCCATATTAATATTGTTTAAACTGTTGAGTATAATTCTTTGTTAAACTCGTCAATCTGTCGCTATCCCAGAAATTACTGGTTTAAACTGTTTTTTTGTAGTTTTGAATTTATAATTTAATGAGAAAGGCAGGTTTACCACGCTATGACTAATAGGAGCCGAGTATTATTGAAAAATGTTGCAATAATGGAGAAAAATTATTTCTTCCGAGAGATGTACACAAGGGTGCGCGAGTCGTTTAGTTCAACAGACGCTGTGACTGAGATAATCTTAGAGGTGATCATCCCATGCTACACTTTCCATTCCGTTACATAGGTAGGAAAAATCGGCTCTTCAGTCATTGAAAGTAGAAAATGTTCATAAACTAATAGAAACACTTAGACTATGGGAACAGCGGCATACAATAGGAAATGAAAGGGAAATTCAACTCTCAGCCTTAGACGCTACAAAACTTTCATTGTATTTAGTTGTTGTATAATTTCATCAAATTATTTTGTAGATATATTCGGGATGACGACGAGTTTATCTATAGATATAATACTAAAAAAATACTTGCCTTGACCAACAAATTCATCAATGCAGAGCCTAAACCGCTGAGGTAATTTAAAGCGGTAAAATAAAAGGTAAGTAAGTTAGTCATTTTCAAAGTTAGAAACACGTAATAATCACGGGATCAAGAAACGGGCAAAAGCTCACCACAATACGCTGTTCCCATTATTAGGCCATCACAAATCAGCGAGACTTTCTATTGACGGATATCTTAACGAATGTTCTCAAACATCTGGATAATGTATTTACTGGACTAACAAATGTATGGAAATGACGTCTTTCAACTTTGAGTCACGTGGTAAAACAAAATATTAGTAAATAACACAAGAGAACAAAAGCGTCAGCAATTACAGAAAGAGAATCGACGCAAAACACTAGCATCTTGGCCTAAGAGGGCAGAACAGGCATCATACGCAGGTATGCTACTGGTCATTCGGGCTAGCTCTGCCACTAGCCACATACTTACCGTCCAAACATCTTATTTTGAAAAGACAACACGCCCGCGCTATAAATAAATTCTGTGTCGCGGGGGACTTTACAAACATACAAGAAACGGATACAAAGAACACCCAGACACAGAACAAAAATTTGTGGATCACACAAAGCGTTGTGCTACGTAGGGTTTGAACCCTCAACACTCAGAGCAGTAGGGAGCAGCGTGGCGACCGCTTAAATCATTAAGATAACCGTGCAGGCACAATTAATATATTACATATAACACTGACAGTAAATCCAACTATGAAAACTTAAAAGGGATATCATCATCATCGTCATCATCACTATGATCATCAACAGCCTTCAACTGTTCACTGCTGAGCACAGACCTCTCTTTAGCAAGGAGGTTAGGGGTTTCAATATAATTCTATTTCTCTTTTATTTTGTAAGACAACTCCCTCAGTAGGTATACGTTTTGTTACATGTTAAGTATACCCTACAAACATACACGAAACAGGCACAAAGACACCCTGACTCAGAACAATTAGATCGCACAAAATGTTGTCCCATATAATAAACCGAGCCATAACGGTCAGCTCACTTGAAAGTGGAGAGGTTACCGCTTAAACCACTATACCACAGTGGCTATAGTAGGAAGGCGTAGGGATAAAGCTTTGAAAAAAAATAAAAGTGGCAAAAAACAATGAATATTACAGCCACAAGTTTTCTTCCCTCGATTTCACTTCTCCCCCAGAAGTGAAATCGAGGGAAGGAAACGCATTCCTTTAATAGTTATTGTTTGGCGGGCCCCTCCCCCGGGTGCAACGTTTCCCAAATACCAGTCTTATAGAGACACGCTTACCCGTGGTGAGGCTCACGAGTTTCCAGACACGGTAGGCTTTTGTATTAGTCCCCACAAATCGCTAACAACCGGTCTCTCTTGAAAGAGTGACGTGAAAGCGCCCCAAACGCCTATACTTTACCCAGAGGAGGAAGATAATAGTTTCAGAAACAGACTACAGAGGGCCTTGTATGAAGTTTGTTTCACATGGACTCGATCGCGACGGCGACCGTATTTGACGTTGTGATTAGCCGAACTAAACTCTTCAAGAATCACAACGTCAAACACGCTCGCCGTTGAGAGCGAGTTGATGTGAAGCAAACTCCCTCTAAGGCCCTCACAGAAATGTGACTCCCGGGTTTTGGAGTCTGTTTCGTGTGCCACAGACTTTAGGTCTTGTAAAGTCTGATACACTGCAGCGTCCGAGGCCAGTCAGGATCGCTATCCAACGGACTGGCTACAATCTGTGGGTCGGTCAATGAAGACACCCAGGGGGAGACCAACATACTAATCTCAGCACTCATATATATACTTATTGTCTTTGAAAACTTCAATAACGCGATTTAGGACTAAAAAGTTAAGCCACGTTTTCTCATTAATGGTTTACTTTTTATTAAATTTACTTACTACATCTTATTAGAAATATTTGTATTGTTTATATCATAAATAAATTGTCTGTGGTTTTAGTCAGGAATTTTAAGAAAATCAGTGCAAAATATTTCTGTAAATGAACCAATAAACATCGAGCATCATCGGGGAATCCCCTTGCAATACACGTTCTGAATATAAATACTCATATTACAAAACTGAAGTGTTTGTGTGATCGTTTGTTTAATTCTAAATTTAAACGTTCTATTTATCCAGGTGCCTCATGTATTATTTGAAGGTAATAAAACCTAGGTTATATATACATATTTATAGCCATATAAGGTTATACACTCTCCAAATGACACCAGTACAGTCAGTTAGTTTAAACATTAATTAGTAGCGTACTTCACACTTTTCTAAATTAAATAGATATTAACCTTTCAAAGTCAGATAAGCGAAATGTGTGGTCTGAAATTAAGTGAAACACGGGCAAAACCACATGTCGCACCTTGTTAGTCGAGTATCATGATAAGACTTTATCGTAATTATCAGATTAAACATGCAATCTTTAATATGTAATCTGATTATTGATATGTATGATGAAATACACAGTTTTTAACCGACTCCAGTAAAAAAAGGAGATTTCATTAAATCTTTTAGTAGCTATTACTCAAGGATATGTTTGATTAAACATTAGCTATCGTTTACCCGACTACAGCGAAGCCAAAAGGAAAGGCAATCATAGCTGTCTTTGTATGCTTGTAAGTTCCATTGTAGCACCTTATGGCGACTTCCACATTACAACCCAAACAAAAATATACAAGAGCGCCATCTAGCGAAGATACATTGAACTACGTAGTGTGATGAACTACTATCCTGTATCGCGAAACAGAGATTCGAGTGGCAATTAACATATATACAACATCCCAATATCAACCGTTGGGCCGTGGCCTGCCAGGCATGATCACTTCACCTGGTCGGAGGATCCTCCCTTTGTGTCGGAGGGACATGATACTCATCCCTCCACACACCTAAACTACTGAATCAATTATAAGGAATGAGGTGTCAATAGATTCATAATAAAAGCCCTGGTGATACAGGTTTTTTAAATTTTATTAAAAGTCTTTACGTAATCGAGCTGTAGTAGTTTAAACTATTTCTTTTACCTAAGTGGAATCTATATTTCCATTTCTATTATATCTGTTTGAGTGCACGGATGGCGTAGTGGTTAAAAGGATCGCCACGCCGCTCTCTACTGCGCTGTTTAAACCTTACATGGGTCAACACTTTGTGTTATCCACAAATTGTTGTTCTGAGTTTGGGTGTTCTGTGTTCGTTTGTAAGTTCCCCCGCGACACAGGATATATTTATAATGCGAACGTTGTGTTTTAAAAATCTACAGCTATTAATTGTAACTATAGGTTTGCTTTCAGTTCTTGTGAATGATAAATAATTAGTGAATTTCACCCTCGTCGAATATTTATTTTGTTGTAAGCGCCTATTTTAAATTACTAGCAACATTTACCAAAACCACGTAACGTAGTATGGTGATATATAAAGAATACGAAGAGTCACCACTCTACTCATCCCGTGTCGTAAGAACTGCTTAAGGAAGCTGACTACGCAGGTTTATAGCACCACAAAGGGAAGGTAAACTTGAGACAAACCCTATATCAATTGTCAAATGATCAACTGAAGTAAATTCTGATCATCTTTTCCTTTACCTCAATTCTGGTTTAGTCTAATATACATCAGCATCAACCTATTACAGTCCACTGCTGAACATGGGCGTCTCCCATTGCACGCCACTCTGGTTGATTTTGGAATTCTTGCATCCAACTTCTGCCAGCCATCTTGTGAAACACGCCCCTCCACCTGGTCTGTGGGCGTCCTACACTACGTCTGCCGAGATGCGGTCCCCATTCATTCAATAGTGTATAAGATAAGGTGGTATGACGACCTGGTGAAGGTCGTGGGATGCTGCTGGATGCGGGTGGCACGGAACCGGTTGTTGTGGAGAACCTTGGGGGAGGTCTATGTCCAGCAGTGGACGTATTTTGGCTGAGATGATGATGATGATGAATAAGATAAGAAAACTATTTTTCTATTACAAGTTATTGTGTTTAAAAATATTTTTTGGATAAAAATGGTTGAATGAGCGTTTGCTATTTACTTTATTAAGGCTTATATTTTTTCTCGAAAAGAAATTCCTGGTGTCCTATTTCTTCTTTGGGTACCTACAGCTTAGATGATCCTCTCGTATATGGGGACCACCTTCTTCTCCCGCCATTGGACTCCGAACTTTTAACCCGAGTTCTGCGCTTATGACGTACGGAAATTCTTTAGCGACCTCTAGTGCCTGCTTCGCCTGTGGTAATTACTCTCCTGGTTTTATTTTATTTTGTCCTTAGCGAGCATGTTTTGCTCGGAGATTGCGAGGACGGAGTTACACGCGCTCTCGTTTAGTTCTATGGCCGGAATTGTGGTGCCGAGCGACGGAATTTTCACACCCATGGTCGTCACGAGGTAAGTAAGACCACTATCAGACACAATTATTAAATAAACAAAAGTCTAACCCGTCTGGTCAGCGTGGTAGGCTAAAACCTTCTTTCTAAAGAAAGACCTCCAGCAGTGAACTATAAAGACTGTTGGTGATGAAGATAGTGACATAAAGCAAAAGCCAACGTGTAGATACCGTCAAGAAGTTATTGTGATGCTTTAATCATCTTGTAGTCCTCCAATTCGATATCTAGCATTGTACATCATACAAACGGCAATCATTCAGATAATCACTACACATAAGATCCTGATTTTTCTCGAAACCATATTTCTGATTAGTAAACTAGCAAAAGTGTATTATAAAGATCACATCCATTAAAGTTCAATTTGGCTAGAACACTATGAATATGAGTTCTTTAGATAGAATACAAACCCGTTTTTGTCCCTTCATTTACTGACTAGGTTAACGGAAGTGTTGCGTAAGAGGAGGGTAAATTAACTTAGTTATGTCGACTTAGAAAGAGCAATTGGGTTAATCAAATTCGTGGAAAATAAATACTTTCAGTTGCCTGTTTTATACTGCATCATATTAAAACAAGAATTATGTATTTCGAAAGCATTATTGATTTGTATATTTTGGGGTCCGTGGGTGACGAATTTAGAATATGGAGCTTCACCACCCCCTATTTATCCTGGGGCTTTCATAAGAACCGGCTAAGAGAACAAACCACGCAGGATGACATCACTGCAAACAGAAGGAATACGTGACACAAGTTCAATACCAACCCGTCTGGTCAGCGTGGTATAGCAGGCCGGAATTTTCTTTCTAAGGAACCGTCTATGTCCAGCTTTGGACACTATGGGGGGGCCTAATAACGCATTAAAACCCATTGATGCAGAGGTGATAGTTGTCGTAGTAAATGTGTGCAATACAATGCTACGATGACTGTCATGCCTTTTACGTCCCCAAGCGAGGCGTAAAAAAGCGTCTTAATAGGCCGCCATAGTGTGGGTCACCATACTACATTGTCAGCATTCGTAATGACTACGGTGATTACAACTTTTGGATTCTATTCATGCTTTCCATCAGGCAGAGTGGAGTCACTTTGGCAGGCACTCAGGTAAAAAAAAAAACGGTCTACCATGTCGATATGTGACACTAGAGTGTAAAGCCGTAAAGTCAGTGGTAAAATCGTGTCTAATCCAAGGTATTTGTGCAATTAAAAGCATTTAATAGTCCACTGTGCTACTCCATGCTGGTTGACCAGGCGGGTTGGTTTAGAATTTGTGTCAATTTTTCTTCTCTTTGTTTCAGCTGTTTCTTGCATAGTTTGCTTCCTTGGTTGACTTTTACGACACCCACGACATGGTTGAGGGTGGTGATATTCCGTATTCTTAATAAACCACATGGACAACGATACAATACAGTTACGAGTCTGTCAGCAAAATTATTGTTCAAGCGTTTAACACAAGTAAATTTCATTAACTTGTGTTAAACGCTTGAACAATAAGTTCGAAAGCAGAAGCCCCGTTATATAATAATATAAAGGAAATCACGCGCAAACCATATTCGTCTATTAATAACAACTAATAAAATCAATGGCAGACCCATTGATTGATTTTTATATGTGAGACCGACGAATTTATTGGTAGCAAACCATTTAACCACTGTGCGAACTGCTGTTGTATGCTTTAAGCTTTGTGTCCTGGATTTTATAGCATAATGTTGGAAGGTGGAGATAAATTAGGTGACATATCCTATTGTAGCTGTTGATGAATGTGTTTAAAACTAAATAAAAAAAATAAATAAATAAATAATAAATAAATATTTCAGACATTTCACACAACACCGTCTAGTTACAAACTAAGCAGAGTTTGTGTTATGAAAACTAGATTGACTGACGGAATACTTATATTTTTTTTGTAAATACATACATATTATACATAGAAAACATCCAAACTCCGAAACAAATATTTGCAGATCGTACAAACATTTAGTCCGACTCGGGAATCGAACCCGAGACCTCAAACACAGCAGTCGCATGCGCTACGGCTACGCCATCGAGGCAGTCAAATCTACCTACCTATTTTTTATGAGAGTAACCATACTTTAAATTCCATATTCACTAATCGTTGGGGCACCCCGCCGCAAACCCCGGTGGGGTACAAAACTTTCATTGTATTTAGTTGTTGTATAATTTCATCAAATTATTTTGTAGTTATATTCGGGATGACCACGAGTTTATCTATAGATATAATACTAAAAAAATACTTGCCTTGACCAACAAATTCATCAATGCAGAGCCTAAACCGCTGAGGTAATTTAAAGCGGTAAAATAAAAGGTAAGTAAGTTAGTCATTTTCAAAGTTAGAAACACGTAATAATCACGGGATCAAGAAACGGGCAAAAGCTCACCACAATACGCTGTTCCCATTATTAGGCCATCACAAATCAGCGAGACTTTCTATTGACGGATATCTTAACGAATGTTCTCAAACATCTGGATAATGTATTTACTGGACTAACAAATGTATGGAAATGACGTCTTTCAACTTTGAGTCACGTGGTAAAACAAAATATTAGTCAATAATACAAGCGAATAAAAAAAGTTAGCGATTATAGAAAGAGAACCGACACAAAACACTAGCATCTTGGCTAAGAGGGCAGAACAGGCATCATACGCAGGTATGTTACTGGTCATTCGGGCTAGCTCTGCCACTAGCCACATACTTACCGTCCAAACATCTTATTTTGAAAAGACAACACGCCCGCGCTTTAAATAAATCCTGTGTCACGGGGGATTTTACAAACATTCAAAAAACGGATACAAAGAACACCCAGACACAGAACAAAAATTTGTGGATCACACAAAGCGTTGTGCTACGTAGGGTTTGGACCCTCAACACTCAGAGCAGTAGGGAGCAGCGTGGCGACCGCTTAAATCATTAAGATAACCGTGCAGGCACAATTAATATATTACATATAACACTGACAGTAAATCCAACTATGAAAACTTAAAAGGGATATCATCATCATCATCATCATCACTATGATCATCAACAGCCTTCAACTGTTCACTGCTGAGCTGAGTCTAGTTACAAACTAAGCAGAGTTTGTGTTATGAAAACTAGATTGACTGACGGAATACTTATATTTTTTTTGTAAATACATACATATTATACATAGAAAACATCCAAACTCCGAAACAAATATTTGCAGATCGTACAAACATTTAGTCCGACTCGGGAATCGAACCCGAGACCTCAAACACAGCAGTCGCATGCGCTACGGCTACGCCATCGAGGCAGTCAAATCTACCTACCTATTTTTTATGAGAGTAACCATACTTTAAATTCCATATTCACTAATCGTTGGGGCACCCCGCCGCAAACCCCGGTGGGGTACAAAACTTTCATTGTATTTAGTTGTTGTATAATTTCATCAAATTATTTTGTAGTTATATTCGGGATGACCACGAGTTTATCTATAGATATAATACTAAAAAAATACTTGCCTTGACCAACAAATTCATCAATGCAGAGCCTAAACCGCTGAGGTAATTTAAAGCGGTAAAATAAAAGGTAAGTAAGTTAGTCATTTTCAAAGTTAGAAACACGTAATAATCACGGGATCAAGAAACGGGCAAAAGCTCACCACAATACGCTGTTCCCATTATTAGGCCATCACAAATCAGCGAGACTTTCTATTGACGGATATCTTAACGAATGTTCTCAAACATCTGGATAATGTATTTACTGGACTAACAAATGTATGGAAATGACGTCTTTCAACTTTGAGTCACGTGGTAAAACAAAATATTAGTCAATAATACAAGCGAATAAAAAAAGTTAGCGATTATAGAAAGAGAACCGACACAAAACACTAGCATCTTGGCTAAGAGGGCAGAACAGGCATCATACGCAGGTATGTTACTGGTCATTCGGGCTAGCTCTGCCACTAGCCACATACTTACCGTCCAAACATCTTATTTTGAAAAGACAACACGCCCGCGCTTTAAATAAATCCTGTGTCACGGGGGATTTTACAAACATTCAAAAAACGGATACAAAGAACACCCAGACACAGAACAAAAATTTGTGGATCACACAAAGCGTTGTGCTACGTAGGGTTTGGACCCTCAACACTCAGAGCAGTAGGGAGCAGCGTGGCGACCGCTTAAATCATTAAGATAACCGTGCAGGCACAATTAATATATTACATATAACACTGACAGTAAATCCAACTATGAAAACTTAAAAGGGATATCATCATCATCATCATCATCACTATGATCATCAACAGCCTTCAACTGTTCACTGCTGAGCACAGACCTCTCTTTAGCAAGGAGGTTAGGGGTTTCAATATAATTCTATTTCTCTTTTATTTTGTAAGACAACTCCCTCAGTAGGTATACGTTTTGTTACATGTTAAGTATACCCTACAAACATACACGAAACAGGCACAAAGACACCCTGACTCAGAACAATTAGATAGCACAAAATGTTGTCCCATATAATAAACAGAGCCATAACGGTCAGCTCACTTGAAAGTGGAGAGGTTACCGCTTAAGGGGGGAGCCTGCTTTAGAGGCTTCAAAAAATCAATTTTTTCGAGGATTTTTTTGGGAAGTAAAGAAATATTCGATTGAAACGAAACTTTTAGGTTTTATTGTTATATATTTCAGCAGTCTTCTCAAATTTTTTCATTCAAATATATGTCATATTACGCCTGGTACAAGCATTTTGTCGAGGCGCCTCGAGTGTGCATGTGTCGTGCGACGGGAAAGATGCAGGTCGCAATTTCCATCTGAAACAAAAAACCCAAAAAAAATATTATTTTAGTATAATATAGCTTCTAGTTAAACCAAAAAAATTCAACAAAAAGTGAAAAATTCAACAATTTGTCGCTAATTAAAAAAAAAATTAATTTTTTTGGAAAAAAAAATTTACTTTAGATTATTTAAAAAGTGGGTTAATCAAAACTTTCTTAAGGTTTTTTAGGTTCAACTAGAAGAGAATTTAATCCCAAATACAATCAATTTTGTCCCGTTTCGATAGGACGTTTAATTTTTTCCCTATCTTTCCCGCCAATTAGGAAAAATCGTAAAAAAAAAACCGAGAAATCGCGCGTCAAAGTTTTCATATATAAAAAATCGTAATTTCCTTGAACTTACCGCAATAATATGCTAATCAGCGATTCCTGGTCCATAGAGTTGGCCTTCAGACTCTTCAAAAAACTGGTTTTCGCCCTGATGTTCGAGTCTGCGGGCTGTTCTGGCCTCTTTACTTGACAATGAATCGCGCCTGTTTTGTCGGGTGACGCGCTCCTTGTTGACTCCCTTGGCGAAATTGTTGCATTGCTGTCCAATTTTCAAATCGAGTAACTGCATGGTTTTCAATGCTGCACTGTAGCCTTCATTAAACATTCCTCCAGCGATGTGAGCAGCAATCTCGATGATTTTAAAGCCTGAGTTAAGGTGCTTAGGTGCGATGCGCCATACAGTAGAATTGAACGACTCGTTCGCATTTTGTGTGTGTCCACCTAAACACCTCGTTAGCAGATCGTCCTTAGATAATTTCTCGTACACAGGACGAATGTGCTCCTCGACATGTGCATCAATCAGACGTGGTGGATGGTCAAAAGTAGCCAGGGTGTTTGTCGCAAGACCGTTTGAATGCTTTGTGCATGATAAGTATTGAAAAGCGCCTTGTAAACTCAATAGTGGATTTTCAAAAAAAAGTGATAGATGTCTTCGCTCGTCAAAAAGATCGGCGAATGGATTTTATCTATAAATAAAGGTAAGTTTTTGTGAACCTCCATCCAAAAATGTCACGGGCCGCCTCTGATATATACCCTTATAATACATACTTTTATCCCTACCACAGTTCCATAATGACCTTCTACAAATAGTTAATAGTGTCTCGAAAGACTTTTAGTCCCTTTGGATTCGTATAATAGGTACAATACATACAATAGATCGAGGGGCGGAGCGCGGTCACTTCGAGCGATCCGGCCGCTTGTATACCTGCTCGTCGCTTGCTCACAATTTCTTATGTAACTCCGAAAATATTTTGAATTTGCTTCTAAAATTTTAGGGACACATTCTTGGATAGTTTGAGAAGACATTTATGCAAAAAAAAATCAATTTTTTAAAGCCTCTACAGCAGGCTCCCCCCTTAAACCACTATACCACAGTGGCTATAGTAGGAAGGCGTAGGGATAAAGCTTTGAAAAAAAATAAAAGTGGCAAAAAACAATGAATATTACAGCCACAAGTTTTCTTCCCTCGATTTCACTTCTCCCCCAGAAGTGAAATCGAGGGAAGGAAACGCATTCCTTTAATAGTTATTGTTTGGCGGGCCCCTCCCCCGGGTGCAACGTTTCCCAAATACCAGTCTTATAGAGACACGCTTGCCCGTGGTGAGGCTCACGAGTTTCCAGACACGGTAGGCTTTTGTATTAGTCCCCACAAATCGCTAACAACCAGTCTCTCTTGAAAGAGTGACGTGAAAGCGCCCCAAACGCCTATACTTTACCCAGAGGAGGAAGATAATAGTTTCAGAAACAGACTACAGAGGGCCTTGTATGAAGTTTGTTTCACATGGACTCGATCGCGACGGCGACCGTATTTGACGTTGTGATTAGCCGAACTAAGCTCTTCAAGAATCACAACGTCAAACACGCTCGCCGTTGAGAGCGAGTTGATGTGAAGCAAACTCCCTCTAAGGCCCTCACAGAAATGTGACTCCCGGGTTTTGGAGTCTGTTTCGTGTGCCACAGACTTTAGGTCTTGTAAAGTCTGATACACTGCAGCGTCCGAGGCCAGTCAGGATCGCTATCCAACGGACTGGCTACAATCTGTGGGTCGGTCAATGAAGACACCCAGGGGGAGACCAACATACTAATCTCAGCACTCATATATATACTTATTGTCTTTGAAAACTTCAATAACGCGATTTAGGACTAAAAAGTTAAGCCATGTTTTCTCATTAATGGTTTACTTTTTATTAAATTTACTTACTACATCTTATTAGAAGTATTTGTATTGTTTATATCATAAATAAATTGTCTGTGGTTTTAGTCAGGAATTTTAAGAAAATCAGTGCAAAATATTTCTGTAAATGAACCAATAAACATCGAGCATCATCGGGGAATCCCCTTGCAATACACGTTCTGAATATAAATACTCATATTACAAAACTGAAGTGTTTGTGTGATCGTTTGTTTAATTCTAAATTTAAACGTTCTATTTATCCAGGTGCCACATGTATTATTTGAAGGTAATAAAACCTAGGTTATATATACATATTTATAGCCATATAAGGTTATACACTCTCCAAATGACACCAGTAAAGTCAGTTAGTTTAAACATTAATTAGTAGCGTACTTCACACTTTTCTAAATTAAATAGATATTAACCCTTCAAAGTCAGATAAGCGAAATGTGTGGTCTGAAATTAAGTGAAACACGGGCAAAACCACATGTCGCACCTTGTTAGTCGAGTATCATGATAAAACTTTATCGTAATTATCAGATTAAACATGCAATCTTTAATATGTAATCTGATTATTGATATGTATGATGAAATACACAGTTTTTAACCGACTCCAGTAAAAAAAGGAGGTTTCATTAAATCTTTTAGTAGCTATTACTCAAGGATATGTTTGATTAAACATTAGCTATCGTTTACCCGACTACAGCGAAGCCAAAAGGAAAGGCAATCATAGCTGTCTATGTATGCTTGTAAGTTCCATCGTAGCACCTTATGGCGACTTCCACATTACAACCTAAACAAAAATATACAAGAGTGCCATCTAGCGAAGATACATTGAACTACGTAGTGTGATGAACTACTATCCTGTATCGCGAAACAGAGATTCGAGTGGCAATTAACATATATACAACATCCCAATATCAACCGTTGGGCCGTGGCCTGCCAGGCATGATCACCTCACCTGGTCGGAGGATCCTCCCTTTGTGTCGGAGGGACATAATACTCATTCCTCCACACACCTAAACTACTGAATCAATTATAAGGAATGAGGTGTCAATAGATTCATAATAAAAGCCCCGGTGATACAGGTTTTTTAAATTTTATTAAAAGTCTTTACGTAATCGGGCTGTAGTAGTTTAAACTATTTCTTTTACCTAAGTGGAATCTATATTTCCATTTCTATTATATCTGTTTGAGTGCACGGATGGCGTAGTGGTTAAAAGGATCGCCACGCCGCTCTCTACTGCGCTGTTTAAACCTTACATGGGTCAACACTTTGTGTTATCCACAAATTGTTGTTCTGAGTTTGGGTGTTCTGTGTTCGTTTATAAGTTCAACCGCGACACAGGATATATTCCTAATGTGGACATTGTGTTTTAAAAATCTACAGCTATTAATTGTAACTATAGGTTTGCTTTCAGCTCTTGTGAATGATAAATAATTAGTGAATTTCACCTTCGCTGAATATTTATTTTGTTGTAAACGCCTATTGTAAATTATTAGCAACATTTATCAAATCAATGTAACATAATGTAGTAATATATTAAGAATATGAAGAGTCTCTCATCCCGTGGCTGTCGTAAGAATTGCTTAAGGAAGCTGCTGACTACGCAGGTTTATAGCACCACAAAGGGAAGTTCAAGAACAAACCCTATATCAATTGTCAAATGATCAACTGAAGTAAATTCTGATCATCTTTTCCTTTACCTCAATTCTGGCTTAGTCTAATATACATCAGCATCAACCTATTACAGTCCACTGCTGAACATGGGCGTCTCCCATTGCACGCCACTCTGGTTGATTTTGGAATTCTTGCATCCAACTTCTGCCAGCCATCTTGTGAAACACGCCCCTCCACCTGGTCTGTGGGCGTCCTACACTACGTCTGCCGAGATGCGGTCCCCATTCATTCAATAGTGTATAAGATAAGGTGGTATGACGACCTGGTGAAGGTCGTGGGATGCTGCTGGATGCGGGTGGCACGGAACCGGTTGTTGTGGAGAACCTTGGGGGAGGTCTATGTCCAGCAGTGGACGTATTTTGGCTGAGATGATGATGATGATGAATAAGATAAGAAAACTATTTTTCTATTACAAGTTATTGTGTTTAAAAATATTTTTTGGATAAAAATGGTTGAATGAGCGTTTGCTATTCACTTTATTAAGGCGTATATTTTTTCTCGAAAAGAAATTCCTGGTTTCCTATTTCT
>CASGGM010000014.1:0-22246 GCA_949316085.1 Hypercompe scribonia | reverse complement strand
TTCCCGGATCCCTCCTATGTCAGGCGCAGTGTGGCACATCGTGTGGTTTTAATCGGTCCGTCGATTCCGATAGACTACCCTGGTTGCCACACGTAAAAAAAAAGGCAGTCGCTTCGGAGAAGTGGTGTTAGTCAAACGAATGTTAAATACATTTCATCCAAGTTTCATACTAGCTGGTGATTGATCATACTTAGTAAGAATAAACGTTAACATAATTAAGAACTCGACAAAAAGTACTGTAACGTAGATGCTAAACTAATGCAGAGGTTAAACAACATTGTGATTTAACTAAGCATACACGTATTATGTTAAAATTTCGAAACATATGTGATGTGCAAAATATTAAAAAGATATTTGAGAATCAATGGTGGAGATTACCTACAGAAATGACCATTATTTTCCTCTCGTAACATGATAATACGAGTATTAATTAACTCTACCCGGATTAGAAATGACCCGACCTTAGCTAACAATACCTACTGCAATACCCGGTAGCAATTTCACTGCAGTGTTTTTAAGCTGCTTACGTGTTGAACACAAAATTATAGAGTATAAATTAAATAATCTACAAGTTAGATATAATTATTTATTGTTTTTAAGTGCATACAAAGAAACATTAATTTTAGACCGCAATAAAATTCAATCTTATCACACAACAACAGATCTGATTATCGTTTGCTGACATAATACCGTTCATGTTTGGCAAGAGATAGACCTTGCCACCTAGTCCTTCCTATTACGCACAACGAACTAGAATCATACAAGTTGCTACATTTGACGGCTCATAGTTTTGTAATAGAAGTGGTGTTTTAAATTCTAAATATCACAATATGCGGATATGTTAAGGCACGGGTAACAAAGTCAATTAAAATATGTTGCTGAAATATCGGTACTGTCTACACTATAGAGGTTATGGCTGAAACACTATTGCGATGTGAGTGTTTGAGTATCTGTAACTAATATATTAATGTAGCCCTCGGTAATAAGAAGTTACCCTGTACATACGTAATTAAAAGAATTTTTTGTTATAATTCGTATTACCGAACTATTTCAGCAGTTATGTTTAACGCGTTAAGAGTCTAATCTTCTATCTTACTGCTTACTAGAAATTAAAATTTTACTTACATGACATACATTATGTTTAAACTTTAATTTAGATAAATATTGAAAGTATTCAAAATGACAATGTAGAAGTTTTGAAGACAGCGATAGTTTTATAACGTTTATAATGAAATGATGTTATGCAGCTTGAACAAAAATTGTCATAAAAAGGTTATTTTGCTGCGGACTTTTTTTAAAATTTTAATGACTAACAATGCTGTGTTTACGCAGCGTGCGAAATGAAAACCCTCAAAAAGAATAATTTTATGAGTCAAAATGGCGGATGTACCATAGAGAATTTTTGTTTTGGTAATTGGCATAAACTTATTACCCAAAAAAAATTAACTGAAACATACTACATTGTGCCTAACTTAAAAAAGTCCGTACCCATTCGGAACAGAATTATTTCTGATTTAAGGTACAAATAATAAATTATAGAACACTCACCATGTTAATGACAATATGGCGGATGTTCTATAATATTATTAACCATTATTCATAAAATACATTTGCACCAAACAATTGTACCTACAACGTATTTAAAGAACGTTAAGCGTCGATCCCGGTGGTGATGACCGTCTATGATAATCGTTATTGGGAAGTCGGTGCCCTCTAATATACTGACAACTAGTTCAAACCTCAGAGTTGCGGTAATCCGATGCCAATCGCTCCGTGGAAAAAATGATATTCATATAAAACCGATTAAACTGGTAGCCAACCCCAAATAATAATAAGAAATATTTTTTCTCACCATAACCATACAAGCGTGGATTTATATAACTTTGTCTTACAGATAAATTAAATCTGATTATTGTGGGCTGATACATGAACAAGGTAAATCCTGTACCTTAAGTATCAGCTTCGTCATCTAACTAGCTGGGTTATGATTGTTTAAACTTTCTTCTATTTTCATTCTATTGATTAGATTTAATTACATTGAGTGATTTGTTATATTTAGATATGGGTTGAATAAACTCAATTAATCCGATGTCACATGCTCAATATACAATCACGAAGTTGATTAATGGGCACTTATGTTGTATGTTACTTTTTATTTGTATTTTTTTATAATGTAATTCGATTTTCAATTTTAATTTGATACAAAGTAATTAATATGACCACCTGTTTATGTATCTAGCGTAGATTTATCTTTTATTTGCCAACTTACTGCATCTTATTTCCACAAGAAGGTCGGCGGTCAACTGAGAGAGAATAACCTCATGAACAACTGTCGTACAGTATAAAATGTGTAACGAAATGATGCTAAACTATAAATTCTACAGGAGTTTATGTAAATCAATATTTTACAAATCAAATTGTAACATATTAACGCATGTTCTTCGTGTAACACACTTGTACAGCTGTAACACGATTAAAATTACACAATTAAATTTATTTAATTAACTATCAACAGGGCTCTGTTCACTAGGGTCGTCTGCTTAAATCCCCTTGGGGATTTACTTCTATTTTTTGACGCCACTAATCCTCAAGAGATCTTTTTGGATTTTTCTTACATTATGGTCCTCAAGGGAATTTCTTTGAAAGTTTTAGAAAAAACAATGTTTTGAATACACCAATCCACCAGGGGATCTTTTGGGATGTTTGATCCAAGGGCATTAATTTGGAAATTATAGGAAACACAATTTTTTTTTTGCATCAATCCCCATATAAAGTGTGATACTCTGGCGAATTAATTGAATACGTGTTTATTCTCAGAAGTATAACTATATCCTTATTCTATTTAGTTCAACTAGTTAAAATATGAGTTCACCTAAATGAAATAGAGTTAATAAGCTCATCTACGCTCATCAATTTATACACATGTATATTGATATTTGGAAAACATTTAATTGTTTATATTTATTATATATGTTTTTAGGATTTCTTTCTACCTACATTGTTTCTTTTATTATCATTTTTAGAATATTTAATACGCGGAATAATTACTTTGCCGAAATTTAAATTATAAAATTTAGTTACAAGTAAAATTAGAATGTTCTAATATTTATTTCCCAGAACAACAAATCAAATATTCTTTACCCTTTATATTGTTTAATTAATTTAAAAGGATGAATAGCAGATTATAGAGGGCTTTGTGTTTAAAAAAATTTCCAATTATATAAATCCCTTTGGATGATTAATTAAAAAAAAAAATCAAAAATATGTTCTAAGGGATTAGTGTGGACAATAAATCTAAATAAATCCCCCAGGGGATTTATGCAGAGGATCCTAGTGGACAGATTTCAATAACCTTTAATAGTTCAATGCTAGACATTCACCTCTTCATAGAAAATAGGTTCCTATCTTAAATAATAATCATTTTAAGGATATTATTTTTATTTTTTTTCAATTCTTCAGATCAATTATGGGCAAGTCTACAGAGCAACAGTGGTCAGTAAAAACTGTAAATAAGAAATTAAAAGAAAATCCGGTAGAAATCGAACGGGATCTCGCTACCATTAAAGATTGGTTGAAGAAACAGCCACATTTACCTAATGAATGGGGTAAGTTTCGAAAATTTACATTATTTAGAAAGTATTACTCCGACACTGAACTTTATTACTACAAAATCAAAAAAATTAAAATTATTAGGACCTCTATACTAACAATAATTTTAGTTAACAATATTTACTCTTTAGATCTTGAGTTAGTTTAAATTTAAATTTGAGATATGGGAGGGCAAACGATCAGACCTGGTATGTAACTGATGATAATTATGACGATACACTCCTAGCCAATTTTGAATAGGCTGTTGCTAGTCTCAATGCAGACCAGCCAACTACGCAGGAGACATTATAGTACACAAGTGGGTGCACAAACACAAGTGCACTCTCTGTTCCTTCACTCTCACAATCCGATGGGCCGGTTATTCGACACAAACGGGAAGACATCAGGGTCAGGACCCACGGCTTTACGTGCTCATCGAGGTACGAGTGTTAAGACCCTAATTTCCAAACTCCTGGCTATTATTAAGTATTTCTGAAAACAGGAAAATCCAACACCACTTTTAACTCGACTCGGCAATTGAACCCTCTTGATCGTCGAGAGAGTTATTACAGTAATAATTAATAACAGCCCGGAGTATGAAAGTTTGGCGATGTTTCACGCCCGTGCCTCGGAAAGTGCGTTAAGACATCGATCCCGGTTGCCATGAAAATCTATGGCAATTGTTATTGATAAGTCAGTGTCCTCTAATATACGGAAAAATTGTTCAACCTTCGAATTCAGTTCATATTTAAGGTTGCGGAAGTCCAATACTAGTCACTCTATAGAAAAACTAATATTCAGGTTAAACCGGTTAAACTAGTAGTCGACTTCAAACAAATTTAGAAATGATAAAGGTTAGGAAGATGTGATATTAGTAACATTAAACTTTTCTCGGTTAATTTCTACTGTAAATGTTCTATGATTCGCTTTAATGTAAATGCCGTCGCACATGGACACTTGTAACTCAAGAATCACGTCACTTTTGACGCCCTTTCGTTTTTCAATAACCTAACTCAGTCGGTGACAAGGAAAAAGTTTAAAAAAACTATATGACGACGACGTAAGAACTTTTGATAAAATTTATATAATCAATGTCACACAAGCATATATTACAAATCTATTAACACCTCACTCAATAAAATCGTTTTAGCAGTTTAGACGCTACAATGGAACATAAAAACATACATAGACTGTCAAAGGTATTACACTTCCTTTTGGTTTCGCAACAGTAGAGTAAAAAGTAAAGAAAAATTTGCTTAACATTGGTTTTCTGTTAGGTCGTAATATCACTTTGATCCAATCGGCCCAATTGTGATGAATACATTGCTTCGTTATGAAAACATCGTCATGTTATTCATGGGTTTACCTCTAGAAGGTACTTAGTTAAGTCGTAGAAAGTGATTGCGATTAGTACGATTTACGATTAATAGAATTTATAGAATATTCACTAAGTAGTTCTGTCAAACTCAGCTTTCTTAAAAATTATCTTCAAAAATTGTGTGTAATAAATTTCGAAATTACAAAATATTTATTTCAATGTTTATCAATAATTGATGTTTGACCAAAATAACAATTAAGGTTTTGCGTAACTTTCCAGAGGATACCTGTTTACTATCCTTTCTTCGAGGATGTGATTACTCGATTGAAAGGTGCAAACAGAAGTTGGACATGTTCTTCACCATGAGAACGGCTTGCCCCGAGTTTTATACAAACAGGGATATCACAAGGCCAGAATTAATGGAACTGATGCATAAAGGGTAATTATTGCAGTAAACTTTAATATTTGAAATCAAATCATAAGAAAAGAAAATAAGAAGAATTAGAATCGAAAGTTCTAGAGTAATGAAGTGATTAACATAGTTTTAACAGCTAAGGAAAGGTTTAATGACCGAAAAAGTAATTTTGAAATTAACATTCAGTTTAATAAGCCATCCCTTGCATGAGCTATGTGTAAAATAAGACAAAACAATTGTTATAACAAAACTTCAACAAATAACTTCATATAGATTCTGATACAAAATGTCTATTCATTGTCAAAATACTGTTATTCGTATTTATTTACATTCTTATAAAACAAGGAACAAAAATGGCCGATGACAAAATTGATTAGTGGATTTTTCTTTATAGTAGGGTTGTGAAGTTTGTCAGCAACAGTAATACAGAATTTCAATTTTATGCTAATAGGCCCCTATTAAACACATTAAAAGAGGCTTACGTCATGCTTAAACATATTTGTAGAATTTTTATTCACTGATATGCTGTAAATGGTTTCAGGCATGGCCCCACAATGCCTAAATTGACACCAGAAGGGCGAAGAATCTCCATTTGTAGAGGTGAGAAAATTAAAAATATACTTATTTCAAAGATCATTTAATTGTTTTCCTATGGTTTTTTATATGTTTTGTTTCTATATATTGTGAAAAACTAGGTGTGTCCAGTTGGCTAAAATATAAGTAAAAATGTATGTGCATGTAGACGTGTATAAAATTACTAGCGTATCCAGATGATGAAACAATAAATAATTTATTTATGAGTTCCATCAACTGGATAGTCTCTTATGTTGACTTGATGAAAGACCCTATCAAGTAACTGCTGTGAATCACCATTATTATGATCATTAACCGCCTTTAACAGTCTACTGCATGACATAGGTCTATCTTTGAACAGGAGGTTATGAAATTATTTTTTATAAATATCTTTACTAATATGTATTATCCATTTTAAATATTTCTTAAAATGTTTCGTAAAATTAAATCAAATCTAACAATGTAACGATTTATATATATTCTATAAATATTAAATTTTAGCTACCGATCTCAACCTAGACACCCACCAACTCAACGAACTTTTTAAGATAACTCTGATGATTGGCGACTTAAGACTTCGGGAACCACTTGAAGGAGTTACTGGTGAAATATATATTCTAGATGCTTCTGTCGTCAGGGCCAGTCACCTAGGCAAGCTATCACCCGCTGTCATAAAGAAGTTCTTTATTTGTGCCCAAGTAAGTAATCAGTTGCGAAGTAAGTGTTCTTATTTCAAAACTTTTTAAAATTAACAGTTTATATTTCTAGTGGACTGCAATAAATTGAATGTATGTGTGATTTTGTATTAATAGGTGAATTAGAATAATCGTAATTATTTGACGTAATACTCTTGGTTAACTCAGTTTCATGATTTTACCGTAGGAGAGCAATATTTTGGCTCGACTGAAGCGAAACCACGACCTTACAGAAACCGATGTTGAGTCATTATTTCATTAATTTTAACCATAAAAGTTGAGTACTATCGTAACCTAAACCCTATTTCCCTTTATTTTAATTACAGGGGGCATACCCAATAAAGGTAAAAGAGCTGCACGTGATCAACACATCTTCCCTTATTGATACTGTATACAACTTCACTAAACCTTTTTTGAAAGAGAAGATGAAACAACGGGTAAGTAACTTTTTCAGAAAAAATCTTCAATTTAAACTCATTGGAATCTGCATATCATTACGTCTTTTTAAAAAGAGGAACACTCCTAGCAATTATAACTTTAATATAAATATCCTTTTGAATACGATTCGAGATAAATCCCTTTATACCTTAAAGCACTATGAATACAATTTACACCAGGCTAACTATGCGTATCGGAAGGTAATAACAATTTGATAGAAAAATTCGGAACAAAAGCTGTACTATTCTTATTTATTGTCAAGGAATGAACGTAGGATTTCTTATGTAACCTAATTGCGATGTAAGTACTGGGTGGGCTAAGAATTCGTTTACATTTGAATGTAACAGCTGACAGCCGCTCGCTGTCGTTTCTAGAAAAATTTATCGTAATGGATCATTTCACGGGGCCACAGCGCGCTCACTGTGTGAAGCAATTTTATTTAAACAACAGATCGCTTATTACTGTGAGACTCTTATTTCGCGTTTAATACGATAAACAAAACTTAAATCAGTGTTAAAGAAGTTCAAAGAGACGGAATCTACGCTAAGGTGAAGCAAACTGAAGGTGGACTTCTCGGACCGAAGAGAACGGGCAGCAAGTTCGTGTTGCTGTTCGACATAATTCAGATTTATCGAGGCACAAACTTTCGGCGGAATTAGGTTATCCCGTACATCATTATGCCATATTTTGAAATTACATTTGAAATTATATCTATATAGGTAAGATCCAGATAGTGCAGGAATTAAAACGTAATGATTTAAATTTGTGCAAATCATATGCTGAAACAATGTTAGAACGATCCAGTAATTTTGACAACGCCTTATTTTCTGACGAAGCCCATTTTCACCTCAACGGACATGTAAACAAACAGAATTGCAGGTATTGGAGCAGTGAAAATCCCAAAGCTAAACACAAGAAGCCACTTTATTCTCCCAAAGTAACTGTATGGGCTGCAATTTCAGCAAAAGGAATCCTTAGACCCTACTTTTTCGAAGATTCTCTCTCTCTCTGTTCAGTTACTGTTAATTCTACTGAATATGTGAAAATGTGACGGGAGTTCTTGAGATCGATACCACTGCGATTTGCTTGTTCCAATAGTAACACATGGTTTCAACTAGATGGAACCACATGACACATATCAATTGAGTCCCTGCCGGTGGTCAGAAACATATTTTCGGAAAAGCTGATTTCTAGACGAGGCGCCATTCCGTGGTCACCCAAAAGTAAAAATCTATCCCCAGCAGACTTCTTTTTATCAGGTTATTTAAAGAATCGTGTCTATATCAATAAACTAAACACACAATGTTAACTAAAAGAAAAAATCAGCGAAGAGATGTCGACGATCTCGCGGTCTCTTTGGCGAGAGTATTAGAAAATTTCGGTGCTCACATAGAAGAGTGCAAACGTCGAAATAGTGGTCATTTAGCCAATGCAATTTTTAAAAAATCAATTTCAATCAATTAACTTTCTTGTAAATAAACAATTTTTATAATGTATAAAATTATTGTCTCAAATATTAACTAATCCGTGGCCCACCCTGTATTACAAAATATTACTCTAAAGGAGTTGATGTTTCTTCTCTAGTGACTCGGTATCTGTTGGAAATTAAGTAAATTTTAAGTAAAATTCTATATAAGGAATATCATTACAGATACATTTCCACAAAGACTTCACTGGCCTGCACAAATTTATTTCCAAAGAATTTCTACCTACAGAGTTTGGTGGTACAGCTGGCTCACTTGAAGACATTCACAGTACGTATTTGTTTTATTATTTTTGTTAAAATATTATTGTGTTCGCTAATAAAATATACCGATAGAGCCTTACTGTGTCTATCAACAAGGTTTTGTATCGCAATTAAAACTACGACTATAATAAAAAATTGTGTGGGTCAGCTCTGGCACACGAGTCGTACATCGGAGTAAACTCCAATATTTGGACAAAATATTTTTTAGAACAGTGACATCTATGAAGTAAGGCCAATATTATTACAGAGCGTGATAAACAGTCACATTTTAAATATAATGAATAAGATACTGAATCATTAATATTACGCTAGATGACGATATTTTCGAATAACTATCTAAATTTAAACGCGACCATTACACTAGAACAGTTGAATTAATTAAATACATTACAGTTATTTACACATCTTTCCTTCTCTCTCATAGTGTTAACGTTCGAGTTGAAAAGAGACATACTCTATATACGTGTGTTAGTGTATTAAACACTCACAACCAGTGCAGTCGTACCAAAAACGTAACGAGGTCATTCGTTCAGTAGATTTTACACCTCATATTTTTGTCATACCGAGCGCGTTATATCAAAACCAATTCTTAAGGAGTAAACTCTAATAAAATCTTATTATACATATATCGTAGACTATCAACGCTGCGCGGAAATATTGGCTAACCCAACAATAACCCGTAAATCGTCATGCATGCCAGCTTTTGCTTTTAGGTACCTTTTGGATACGTAAAAACATGTATAGACGTGCGTACCTTGAACATTATCCCTTTTATAGGAAACAGCACTGTAGATGAAGGAGACTGGCGTGTGAATTCTAGTTACCGAAACGAACCTGACCAATCTTAAGCTAATATCTGCTTATTTCAAAATTTATATAAAAACCACTAACTCTTAACATGACACTGTTCAATCGCAATTGATTATCATCAAACCATAATATCGTTCATTTTCAGAAATTTGGATAGAAAAGTTAAAAGAAAACAGAGGCTGGTTCAAGAAACAGGAGTCGATCAAAGCCAATGAATCCCTGCGGCCAGGCAAACCCAAAAACTATGATGCATTGTTCGGAATGGATGGATCTTTTAGAAAACTAGATATTGACTAAATTACTCACAGTAGTGCTTTAGTTAAAGTTTTGTTATAGATATTAATTTAAATGAAAAATACGGGTTAAAAGAAAACTTGCGCCGTATTAAATTCAATAAGTTCAAATCTGAAGGAGCTAATATAATAGTTTCCTTAGTTAAATGAACAAGGTTTGCCTTCAAGATATGATTCTTATGTTAACAGAATTTAAGTGTTTGTAAACCTTAGGGCTAGTTTCCTTGCAGATAAATTCTCTGATAGACTATTTTGGTCTCATCTGTCATATAAACTAAAAGTCTCTGTTTCACAATTCTTAGACATATTATGTTTCATGACATATACATATATATCTTTTTAATAGTAGTATATGACAGATAAGTATCTCAAGCTTAGTAAGGAACTAGCTCTAAATATTCTAGAAATACTAAAAAAACGATAGACACTCTTATTATTTAAAAAGGCTCGTTAAGTTCTAAGAGTGATACGATGACCACTGATTTGATAATCAAATTGTGGTTTTTACTTTTACTGCTATAATAAGCGTTACGAGGTATGTAAAAATACAATGTTTTGTGTGTAACGAAAGCGTTGACAATTTATGAACATAAATGAGAAAGATGGTAGTAATAAATTTAAACTGTGATAAAATAATATTATACATGTGATTTGTAGTTTAATTTAACACCATTTATTATACTGAGATTTATTTATTTATTAATTTATTAAATGCGTCGTACAAGCTTTGCTTAGTTTCAATATAGATTCACCTACAATTGTTACACATTACTTACTTAAAAATGACATATGCATCAAAAACAGGTGTACAAGACTAATCGGTAAACACAATATTTATAGAAAACATTCGGCTTCTAGTACATTTTTTTTATAAAACTGTTAAAAATATGACTAAAAATACAAAACCAAGACAGTTATATTATTGCGACCTAATTTGATTGGCCTGTTGACTGTCCTTAGCTTTTTAGCGAGTACTTGATAAGGAAAGTCTTTAAGATAAAAAAAGCATTAGTGAGAGCTAAAAGCTCTCGCAAGTATTACAATCAAATTTTATGACACATAATTTGTATAGCGTATACATGACAAAAGTCACTCATATAAACACTATAACCAGTTCAAAAATCAAATAACAATGTCCGTGTGGTGATATGTAAAGAATACGGAGCATCACCAGCATCTAGTCGTCCCTTGGATATTAGAAAGATAAATAGAAAAGTTTTTATTTACACATCGTTTTACAGAGTTTGAAGAGAGAACATACAATGTATGTATATATTGTATCTATTATATTTATATACATATTGTACCTACCGACTGCGACAGATGAACTCGAATTTAATGTAAATTCGTTTTTACATCAAGTTGCCTTAAAATGTGTTTTAACGTGTTACATGTAAAAATTTTTTGAAGATTTATAGAAATATAGCGAAGTTTATATAACGCTACTTAAAGACACTTTTTAAAATCATTCTATATAAATACGTATAATCCAGTGATATTTACTGTCAATACTACGAGAAAAATGTCTACCACCACTTCTGTACTGTTTATTTTGTAATTTCAGTTAATTTTCGATAAGTTATGATTTATCTTGCATTAAAAACGTCGAATCTCCGTTGTAATATTTTAGTGAATTCAAGTATTATTTTATGAGATATAGACTCCAGTTCTAAAAAAGTGACTCGTACATCATTTTTGTTGTTTTACAATGAGATTCAACAAAGAAAAGGCTAGAGTGTGCTGATTTGTATAAATGGCTATATTTATAAACAAACCTTTTACAACAAAAAATCATATTTAATTGAGCTCTCTAAACTATGTTTTTCGATAAAGTTCGTTTCTATAAAGTATTAAAGATGTGGATCTCTAATTTTATTACTAACCAGATCACTATAGAATAACAAATTTATTTTGATATTAGGCATTAGGCAGTTAAATTAAAAGCCTGAAGCAGAAAGTACTCCTCCTCGATATCGATAATGAACAGATTTCTGTCTCTGGGACTCTACTCATCAGTGGCTTGGTCCCTGTACTCGATACCGTAGGATAAGTGGTACGCACAACATCAACGACGTTTACGGAGCGAATACTACAAACAAACGCAACATCTGTTATTTGTTTGGTACTTAAGTTACGGGTTTTATTGTAATATTAAGCACAAAGGTAGCAAAATAAAACCAAACAATTCCAAAAACGTAACTATTGCTCTAATTGAATGCAAAATTAGAGTGTACAGCAAAGTGCAAAATTAGAGTGCTAGTGTTAATAGCACTAAAATCAATTATTGAGCGCCGCGCGCACTACTATTATTTTTATAATCATCATTATTTAATATATCACTAAGTCGTCTCGCATATTAACCAATTAATTTTTATATAATAATTATTTGACTAATATTGAAAAGGTTGCTTGTTAAAATCTAAATTTAGTCATATGTGTCATGTCATATTAGTGACTGGATAGTATGATTTAAATGCCACCGTATAATAATTTTATTATATCTCGAGTGTATGGTAATTTAAACCGACCACGGGATAAATACAATGTTAACTATAAAACCATTTGTATTATGTATTACAGTCCTTTCGAGAGGGTACATCTTCACAAAGACCGGCAACACAGCTGGCTAAATTGCAGATGTTCATGGCGGTAGCCACTTTTCATCAAATCATCTACTTGACGCCAGTGTTTTTTGGCCCTTATATCATAAAAAAATCGTTTAAAATTCAAGGATAAAGTGATTTTTAGTGACGATTTTCTTCATAATTGCGGAAGCAATAGGTGGCATGCGATTGTTTGAGTTAGCTGCTAACATTGACCATTTATAAAATGGGTAATTACTAGAGTATGTGACAATTATTTATAAATTTCAATGAATAGAAAACTCCAGAGTTGTCATTGGAGGATAAGGCAGTCTTCTTGCACGCCCATTCATCGGATATTTTTAAGCTAAAATGTATTCGAATTAATTAAGTGTGTAAGCAAACAAGTAGAAACCCGAAAAAAATTACAGAAGTTTGATAAATATTATTTGTAAATGATTTCTTGTTTTATGTCATAATTTCGTTTTTTCTTAAAAACTGTTTTTAAAATTAACAAGTAAAAGAAAATTACGAATTTTAACGACTCATTATATATTGTTATATCAATTAAAGCAGGTAGCGAAATTTTAGTCTACTAACGGTGTAGAATTAATTGTATTTACTCGTAACGATTAAATTTTATTTACACTAGCGGACCCGACAGACTTTGTTCTGTGAAAAAGATTTATAATGTGGCAGTTTTTTGTTTCTACCTATTTTATAGTCCCGGCAAAGTCACCCTGTTAATAGGGCGTTGTGAATAAAAAATAACTAAATAAAACAGATATAAGCATTTAAAAGTAAGTAATCTTTGTTGTTAATCATCTGAATCATAATTTGTAACAAAAATCAGTTTTATTTTCATTTTAGTGCTTTGTAATATACAATGTTTTTTGTTTGATTACCTGGCACATAAACCAACAAATCTGATGGTTTTCCAACACGGGAACAGGCAACATACAATTGACCATGTGAGAAAAATGGGTTTTGCAGATTAATACCACAAACACTTAATGATTGCCCCTGGTACTTGTTTATGGTCATAGCAAAAGCAAGCCGCACTGGAAACTGTAGTCGTCTAAACTTAAATGGCACATCAGTCGAAATCATTGGGATACGCGGTATGAGAACATCTTCACCTTTATGCTTTCCTTTCAGTATAGTTGCTTCTATCACGTTGTTTAGTAATTTGTTTTATCGTAAACCGTGTGCCGTCGCAAAGACGCGGTCGGTTGATATTTCGCAACATTATAACTACCAATCCAACCTTTACTCGAAGATTGTGAGGTGGCAATCCTGGCAAATCCAGCGAGTTTAAAAGTTGACTACATCATCTTGGTTAGTAGCCGAATCAACTGATTTATATATCCGCGATTCGCCTGTAATTTGTTCTTGAATTTTGAAATTTAATTCATTTACATCTACGTTTTTTGCAGCCAATATAGCTCGTTCGCTCAATCAATTATGGTTTCTGTAATTTTGAGAAAAATCTGGAAACATCTTCTAAATAAATTCTTCTTTTGATCGAGTTAACTGACAAAAACTTTGAGGTAAGTTAATGCAGCCAGTCAAGATGTCTATAGGAAATTTGCCATTACCAATGTCAATGAATTGTTTCGAGAATATGTTTCCAGATTCCTCATTTTGCTTAAATAAGGTACTTTGACATGTTTCCACTAATTGGAGGACTTTAGACATGCATTGAGTTCACTGGCAATGTTTGACTGCTAAATCTCAAAAATCTCCTGCTAATAAAATCATTGCACCACCAAATCGGTTATGATTGCTCCGTAGATCTTTTAAGGTGCTGTCTAAAACCTCCAAAGATTTTTTTATGTGGAATCGTGCATTCATCCTGAACAATAAATTGACATTGCTGCAAAACCTTTGCCATTTGCAGAGTTCTTCGAAATGTTGCAGGTTGGAGTTTCATTGCTTTGCATATTTAACGGCAATTTTAGTGCTGAATGGGCTGTTCGACCACCTTCAAGCAAAGTTGCTGCGATTCCCGACGAAGTGAGTGCAAGTGCAATGTTATTTTGTAAGCGAATTGTTGCTAATATTAATGAAATCAAAAAAGTGTTTCCTGTACCACCAGTTGCATCTAAGAAGTAAATCCCTCCAGTTTAATCTTTTGTTACTTTCATAAGAGTATCAAATACATACTTCTGCTGTTCATTCAACAGATGATTTGATGATTCAACAGAAGATTTGTTTGAATTCATTCTTTCAAAGTGTTGAGATCATACAGTTTTTCTCGATGCAACTCTTGGTTAAAATCATCATGCATTAGACAGTTGGGCGCGGCCAGGCTTAATTAATAGGCTGAATTAATAGTTTGCATGACATCATCTAGCACATGTCCTCAACCGAAATCAATGTTTCATTGTAAATTTCTTCACTGATTTGTATATTTGGATTTCCCATTCTATTCCATATTTGAAACAAAATATCATCACACATATAATCTTTGTACTTGATCCACAAATCAAATGTAGATATAATTATAGAAAACAATGTTCGTATTTGATGAGCGTGTGATGATATTACAGCATCATTGAGAGTTTGATCCCAATGAGCGTCATTTTCTAGCAATTGCAAACGTTGACAGGCTTCTCTGTAAGATCCACACAATTCACCATCAACAGTTCGTAAATGTTGGAATGATATTGGGCCACGTACATTAAATAATAGTAGTCGTAATTAAAAACATTCATCATTGCTTGGACGTACTGAATAAATTCGACCAATCATATCGGTGGAATACACATCTGGATATCCTGGAGTTCATAGAACCAATAACAACACATTGGTATAATTACTGTAGTCAATTGACACATCGTAACTGAAAGCAGCTTGATTCAAACTTCACGGTTATTAGTTAAAAGTCTCGATCGCGCTTCACGCGTTTGTGAAATCCAAATTTTTCACGTTCACTTCAGTGGTCACGTTCTTGTGCAGTATGATTAGATCTGTAATCAACTTTGTTTTCAACTCTTCTACCTAAATTTCTTCATCTTATAGGAGGCATATCTATAATATTAATTATTATGTCACATGCAATAACATGCAACGTGAACATAACTAAACACTCTGCACAAAATACGATATACGAATTTGTTTCGTGTATCAGTTTACAAAAGCAAACTCAGTAGAGTAGGTAACAGAAAATCCAAGAAAAACCACACTCGTACATTGTCAAATTGACATTGATTTTTTTCAAATTTTCAACTTTGTTTTAATTTGATATGACTTGGAGTCAAATTCTTCAAGCCATACCAATGTTTTATGCATGTAAAATAGGAATATTAAATTAAAAAAACACGGTTTGGTAACGCGGTTTGTGTTTGACTGATGTAATGAAGTGAAAACTGATGCATTTTACAGTAAAACAAAAGAAATAAATTGGAAACCAGCACTAATAATCTATTATATTTTGTAACTATTCAAGTTAGTCGGGTCCACGATGTCACTTTTGTTAATTTTCAGAACGTGACATTACACTATTATATTCTGTGCTCCAACACATACACGCACACTGCTGTGACGTTAGGAACACACCAAATTTGCTTAGACTACAGTTAACTTTACAGGGTTTTAACGGCAATTATTCGAATTTCTCTCTCCGTGAAAACCCTTAACCGTCAACGCATATTAAAAAAAAAATTAGCCAAATTCTTCCAGCCGTTCTTGAGTTATGCGCTTACCAACACATTTTGCGATTCATTTTTAAATTGTAGATAATGTCTACTAACAAAATTAAAATAAAATTATTTAATTCATATATTTACCAACACCTAAACCTACCAACATATTTAAAAAGTAAATTTTTTTTTTTTTCAACGATTATAACTTTACATCTCCAACATTTATTAACTGATGTGAAATGTTATTGCTTACAAAAAAATACGAGTATATTGATGTACTCAATAGTAACCAGCTTCAGATAACTACGCAAGAGATATTATAATGAATAAGTGTATGTATATAAGGAAAAACACAAGTGCACTCTCTCTTACCATACTCTCATAATTCGATGGGACGGCTATCCGACACATCCTAGAGAGATCAGATGCAGCATCGGCAGCTTTATGTGCTCTCCGAAGCACGGAGCTTAAGCCCCAACTTTCTAACTCCGGACTGTTATTAAGCATTTCTATAATCAAGAGAACATACTAACGCTTTTTAGGCTCGAGCTGAAAATCAAACCATAGACTTCATATTTATGTAATATCATTCTGGCAATTTTAAGTGTTTCCACGGCCTACCCAAATGTCTTGCTAGCGGTAGTATCGCATTTCGGGTGACTAGTACTTATTAGGTAGCATGATAGCTGGGGGCTCGTATACCGTCTGGATGGACAGACTCAAAACCATGGTCCTTTCTTCAAAAGGCTAACTCTGATCTTGTACTACACTGTGGTTTTTATTTAATCAATGTTCACAGACTTAAAAAATAAAGGAATATCTATGGTTTGTTTCGGCATTTCTTTCCAAATGGAGTCTTGAGAAATACCAGCACCTTTTACCAGTAAAGTTCGACATGTAAAAATATCTGTAAAATATTTACTTACAGATATAAACATTGTTTATAAAGGTTTTAAACGTTCATTATAAGTTTACTATGCGTGATTCAGCTCACTATACAGCCTTATCACGTAATATATAAAGCGGGTTGTTATTAAAGGCTCTTGGCTTGGTCTTGTCTATAATGTATTACTGCATACAGAGGCATGTCCAGCACTATCATTCGTCTTTCTACAGTGAGAGTCTTCGCACGTGTTCATAAGGATACGGACTCGCGCTCCCGCAAGACTTATATGTTTATAATTTACCATTGAACGTATTAAACATACCATATAATTTTACTCATTGGTCCACGAAAACGTCCATCATAGATTGCCAGCAATCCCGGTCTTGGGTAGTCCTCATCCATCTTCTACCAGCCATTTGACTCAAATCGTTGATCCATCGTGCCGCAAAACTTGTAAGTTTTTCTGACTTTTTATTAATTAACATACAACATTAGAAATGAAAAATAGTTTCAATAAGCATAGCATTTATATCGTACTATTGTATCGTTCCTATCTTACAGTCTAATATTATGTTGAATTTGGGACGATATATATAATAATGATAGATGATGATAATAGATGTTTGAGGTCTTTGACTTATAGTTTCAATACATTTATGTATTTATAACCTACAATATGTATTTTAGACAATACTGTTTTTCTGTCAATTTTGTCTTGTAATGATTAGTAATATAGTTTTTATTATTAGTAATAAATATGACACGTCTGTGTTTATATTAGAATGAAATTATCGAAAAATATGCACATGTTTAAAAGAAAAATTTAAAACAATAGATTCAGTTCCTATATGTACCTATATACGGTTATGGGTTCATACACATGCATGCAACATGGTTACTTAACCATGACCTTAAGCGTAGACTTGCACGCTTATGGTCGTTCGTGCAGAAGTTTGTTTCTGTGAAAAGTGAAAATATTAAAACGGGGCTAACGATTAAGTATTTATTTTATTTGTGGAGTAGTAGTTTCCCGCAATTTCATCTCTGTTTTTAGTCACACCGCTGCTTTTCATCCATTTTAAATTTCGAATATTTTTTTTTTAATCGCATATCGTAATCCGCGTCCACGCGTTCTTATATTATAAATGTTTTTTTTATTAAGTAATTACTATTACCTAGTTTCTGAATTAATTCTAAATTATAATCTAATCTAATTTAATTTACAGGAATATATTCTGTAATTAATCTCACTGTGATTGTAACTCATTTAAAATAGTTTTTGTATGTTTGCAAAGTCCCCCGCGACACAGAATTTCTAGTTCGGGTGTTGTCCTTTTTAAAAAAACTGAGTAAAGAAAAAATTTCAGAATAACGATACAAATTTACTTTTACAAATTAGATTAATTTAAATAAAAAACCGACACAAAACAGTCATTACATTATAAAATTAGATTATTTCAATTCTTCTAGAAATAAAATGGGCTCGGTTTCTATGATGCTTTTTTTTTTTTTTTTTTTTTTAACGTGTGGATACCCCCACGGGCCGTCACCCCACCGGGGTTTACGGCGGGGCGGTGTGTCGGAATCGGACCGACTAAAACCACACGGTGTGCCACTCTGCGCCTGAGAGAGGAGGGATTCGGGAACAGCTGTTATTACGACATCCTAATCCCTCCTAGCGCCTGCCCGCTTTCGTGGGCGCCATCTGCGGATAAACTCTCCATTTAGGTGACGTCCGGCACACGCACACGTCACCTCCTCGCGGCTGGCCACTATAGCGGATGGAGGGGAAAACCCGTCCCGTCCATCCGCGGCCACACTCAAGGCGGCATGAGGCGCTGGTATGCGCGTCTCCGCCGCCCGGCTCGCCGGCGGCGAATTGGGTCCGAGTGGATATCGTCCTCCCGGGCCTTCTCCGCCGCCTCCTTCCGCGAAATTACGTCTTCGCAGAAGGTTGCGACCGCGGTAAAACAACTGTCGCTACCGGCCATGGAGCGTATGACGGCCGGTAGCGAGAGATCTCCTCCAATAACTGCAGTGAGGACCCCACGCCGCGCCGCCCAAGCGGAACAAACCGCTAGCGTGTGCTGAGCCGAGTCCTCACTGCAGTCGCAGTGGTGACAGGCGGGACTCAATTCCCTCCTGGCGACCGAGTGCAGATACTTGCCGAAGCAACCGTGCCCGGAAAGGACCTGCGTCAGTCGGAAGGAAAGGGTCCCGTGCTGCCGCCCTGCCCACTCAGCGATGACCGGCTGGAGAGCCTCCACGGCGGCAAAACCAGCACGTGGAGCCTCCAGCCGGGACGACCAACGAGCCATTGTGGCTCGACGAGCGGCCTCTCGCCACTCGCGTATCTCTTCGGGCGGGGGCCGTATGCCGCTACGCGCCCGGAAGTCAGCCGTCCGCCGATGAACTTCGGCGAGCACTTCCGCCTCCAAATCCCACGGGGGAGTTCCGGCCAAGGCGCACGCCGCCTCCGTCGATACAGTGCGGTAACCACGTATGGCTCTAACCGCCAATATCCTCTGAGGGCGCCAGAGGCGAGCCCTATTCTGGGCGGTCAGAGCCGCCGCCCACACCGGTGCACCATACAGCGCCATTGACCGGACAACCCCCGTGTATAGCCGTCTCGTCGCGACGCTAGCTCCACCCAGATTGGGCAAAAGTCGCCCAAGGGCAGAAGCAGCGCCGACCAGCTTTGGAGAAAGCTGTCGGAAGTGCTCGTCGAAGAGCCACCTGCCGTCGAGGATCAGGCCCAGATACTTCATCTGGGCCTGAACCGGTACGAGGACCGAATTGACCACGATGGAGGCGCCGGAGGGTGGACCACGACGGGGCCCATGGAACAAAAGGGCTTCCGTCTTGTCCAGGGCCACCCGCAAACCCAGCGCCTCAATTCGCCCGACCACCAGTGAGACACCGGTGGTGGCCAGGCACGCCGCCTCTTGAAAGTTCATCCCCCGGGCCGTGACCAATGTGTCATCTGCGTAACAAAGTACGCCCAGCCCGGGGGGAAGACGACCTCGAAGGGCCCAGTCGTATCCCATGTTCCACAGGAGTGGTCCGAGTACAGACCCCTGCGGAACACCGCACGACATGAGCCGCCGCCTTAGAACACCGTCTCGGTCCTCGTACATGACGGTACGCTCCTCAAGATAGTCTGCCACAAGCCGCCTCAGGTACTTTGGCACCCCGTGGTAGTGGAGTGCTTCCCTGATGCAGCTAAATGGCAGACTATTAAATGCGTTGGCGATGTCCAACGACACCGCCAACAGCACGCCGCCACAGCTCACTGTCTCTTCGGTAACGGCCCTCAGGCGCAGCAACCGCCCGAAAACCAAATTGGGCGTCCGACAGATCGGGGCCCACCTCGCGGAGGTGCCGGACGATGCGGGCAGAGAGTATCCTCTCAAACAGTTTACCCGCCTCGTCCAGCAGCACGATGGGCCTATAGGCCGCTACCGATTCGGCTGGCCGTCCCGGCTTCCTCAATAGGACCAGCTTCCCGCTTTTCCAGCACTCAGGGAAGCGTCCGGACGCCAAGCTAGCGTTCAGGACCTCCCTGAGGCGGTCCGACATGTGTTCGAGGGCTCGGGCCAGCACTCGGGCAGGTATCCCGTCCGGCCCGGGGGCGGTGTTCTTGGAGCGGATCCGTAGAACAACCGCCCCTACCTCCGATTCCCTGACGGGCGGAACATCGTCCTCGTTCCCCCCGTCGTCTCCGACCATGAAGGCCATCGACGGGGGTGTGTGCTCCACCCGCTGCGGGAAAAGGCCCTCGACCACTTCCCGCAGGAAGCTGGGCTGGAGTGTCTCTGTAAAGGGGGGGCCCGACGTGCGGAGCTTCTGTCGCGCCGCACGATAAGGGCGACCCCAGGGATCACGATCGAGACCCTCCAGCATCTCCTTTCTCTTAATTTCTTTGGCGCGGCTTATGGCCAGCTTCAGAGTTTTCCGCGCCTCTCGGTACTCCTCATGAAGCTGGTCCTCCCCGCCTTCTTCGCGGTGTCGCCGCCGACTACGGGTGTAGGACCTCCGGGCACGAGTACAGGCCGCACGGAGGTCCGCCAACTCCTGGGACCACCAGTAAACCTCCTTCCGTGGAGGCCGGCAACCTCGGATGCGGGGCATGGCCGCATCACAGATTTGTGTAATCTCTTCGCAGAAGCGACCAGCCCCCATGTCGACCTCCTCGGTCGGGGCCTGCGGAGACAGCCAAGAGTGAATAATGGCCGCCTCCTCTAGTAAGTCCCTATTTAATTTGGCTACAGCCCACCGCGGAAAGCGAGAAGAACGCCGCGCCGCGTGATCCCTACTGGCGTCCTGGGATCGGGAGAGCTCAAATCGGATATGAAGATGGTCCGAGAGCGTCTCAACCTCTTCCAGGACACGCCAGTTCCTTACTCGTGCGGCGAGGGCAGGGGTAGCGAACGAAAGGTCCACTATCGACCCTCCCTGCTGTCGCACGCACGTGTTGGTTGAGCCCCTGTTTAGTAAACAGAGGCCCACCGAGGCCGCCCACTCCTCTACGGCCTCGCCCCTAGCGTCCGTCCTGGGGGAACCCCACGCAATGGACTTTGCGTTGAAGTCCCCCAGCACTAAGACGTGCCCAGACGTTAGACGCCGCATCGAGGTTTCCAAGTTGTTAAGGAAAACCTCGAAGTCGTTCAAACTCCGGTTGGGGGAGAAGTATACACCATACACAGTGATCCCCCCCCACTCGGCAGCAACATATCCAGTGCCCTTGTCTCTTAGCGACAAGGGCGGGGAATGAGCCGCCGTGGAGCCGACGACTGCCACGGAACCGTCCCGGTCACCCAACCAGTTTGGACGGGGAGGAACATAATAGGGTTCCGCGGCTACGGCAACACCGATCGACCACTGTGCCATGGTTTGCAGGAAAAGGTCCTGCGCCGCGGCACAGTGGTTCAGGTTCGTCTGGACCAGGAGGTTGGAGACTTGGGCCATTACTCGACCGTCTCTACAACCTCCTCCATGGGCAACGATGCCGACATGCGAACGACATCAGAGGCAGCCTGGGTCGATTGGCTAGCCCCCGACGCTTGCCGAGAATTGTAGGGAGGTTTACAGCCTCTCTGCCCAATCTGATGATCGGCGGGCTTGTTACCCGCCGCACACGCTGGGCAGTGTGGGGCGGCAGAGCATTCTGCCGCCTTGTGCCCCGGTCGACCGCAGCGGAAACATAGTCCGCTACAGTCGAAACAGCTAACACACTTGGCGCGTGTGTGTCCCG